>PVIA01009465.1:0-60868 GCA_004024845.1 Tonatia bakeri | reverse complement strand
TGTTTTGAAGATTGAACTCTTTTGATAGCTGAATGTCTCTGTCTTATTTGTGTATGCAGGAGTTTCAGTGAAGTGCTAAGGAATTTTCAGTTAACAAGTGATTGCACTAATAAGGTGATTTACTAATATAACATCCATTGCAAAATTCTGAATTTGTCCAGTGAGTTAACGATTTTGCAGTTATTTTGATTCTTTGTGTATACAGTGTGTTCTTAAAAACTCACCTTGTCAAATGTTCCTCTGAATACCAAACACTGGTATAATGTTATATCAACAAGATAGATCATAAATACATAAAAGAGATTGATGACTAATTACAATCAAAGTCAATTTTATGTAATTGATTTGCCATTAGGTGGTTATTTGCATTAAATATCCTTTTAGATTATTGTATTCTATTTTAGGGTCTATAAAATAGGCATTTTCTGCACCATGTTCAGCTCTTTCAGAGGCAAGCAAATTGATTCTTATACAAGCATAAGATACTAAAGGAAACATTATTTTCTTAAAATTAGCACTTCTGTAAGTCAGCGTAGTGGGTAGAGGGCTGGGGGTGTAGCCTATTAAAAGTATTTGAGGTGCACAAAATCAGGGATGGTTTGAGATAATATTCTCTCCAGGTTTGGAAAGCGTTGGTTTACAAAACGAACTTGTTTTGACAGCAAGAATACACATCCATTTGATTCACTGTGCTAGCTTCTCAGCTGAATTCTCTTCTTTCTGGCATTGTTACCATTCTGTTTCTTTGAGAACTTCTTTGTAGAACTCAGTGGTCTCTGGCAGAGTGTGTGTGTGAACGTTTGTGTTTGAATTTGTGGAAATACTTGATAATATTTCCCTTCAGTGGTGTTTGCTGGTGCAAATATAAGTGTGTTGTTTATCTCAACAGCAAGGATGCCAATTTCTCCTTTGTACTCCCCAACTCCCCTCTTTCTCTTTCTTAGTCCTGTTTTCTGTCATTCTCCTTCCCATTTGATCTCTCACTCTCTCATCCTTAGTGCCCCATTATTAAAAAGTTTTCTTAAAACTAAGAATTACCCTCATAAATATGAGCTGTGATGTGATTGGAGACCAGGAGCCACTGCCTGAAAGAAGAGGAGGAATGATTTTTATGAGTAAATGTAACGTAAGCATCCTGGGTGTAATTCATAGTTAAATCATCCTAAGTGTTCACATTATTCTTTATAACTGTCTCATGAATCATTGGAGGGTTGTCATGAGATTTGGCATTGTCATCTTGTGGTAGCGTAATTATTATGGTATTTAATACAAGGTTATGGTATTTTTTTCAGTTTGAAAATTGAGCTGTGGTGTATTGTTCTTCTAAGTAGCTACATAATGATGTCTTAATTGTCTGAAGGTCATATTTGAGGAAAATTTGACACTCTGTCCCTGAATAGTCTGACAGTTTATCCGGATGAGTGCGTTGTCTCAATCTCTGTGGAAAAAGATTTACAATCTCTTTCCTTTCCTCCTTTTCATTGTCAGCTTTAGATTTCCAAAGTCATGTCTGATAGTTTAGGCAGATACTTTTTTTCTTTTTTTAATCCTCAAGATTGACCAAACAACCCCATTTATAGAGGAGTAAATCACTGTAAGACTTTTTATTCTCCTTGTCTGTGGTTGCCTTTGCTTTGTAACATTTTCCTGGGTGTTCCAACCAAGAAATTTTTTGTTTACCTGTGAATACCTTTTCAGTATAAACTCTCTTAGGGTCTGGATCTGCTTCTCTTTTTCCCTTTTTAAGAATCTTAAATTCCTTTCATAAGACTTCTTTCCAGTGGTTGATTGGCCCAGAAGAAGAGCTCAGACTTAAAGCCCTATGCCATCTACACTGACTGTGCATTGTTTGACCCAGAGCATCCCTTGAATGTATTGTCCATGACACAGAGCTGCCTCATAGGAAAGTTTAGATGTCATTATAGTTTTGTCAAAACAGATTATATAGCACCAGACTCAAATAAGTTACTTTGTTAGTCCTTTATCCTTCTTGGTGTTAGACTTAAACTGGATCAAATAATGCCTGAGCTGTCTTATTCAGATAACTCCAAGGGATCTATTTGTTACATGTTTTAGCTACCCACTGTAGGTGGCCCTGCCTGACCTCATGGAGGAGGGCACATTCTATTTAATCTGCAAGGTTATGGAGAGGCTGTTGCTTTGGTGATAGTATTGTGTTTTCACAGCGGCAGAATAAATCCCAGTGTTTTCCAGCTACAGGAAGTATAGCAAAATTAGTGATTATGCCAGGATGACATAGCTTATGAAAAAGAACAAATGAAAAATACTGTGTGGTGAAGAATAAAAGTTGGCTTGTGGAAGAACTCAGGACAGTGGGAACTGCTAATGAGTGGAATGAGCTCTCTCATGAGGGGAAAGTGCTGTGCCCTCCACTTTTCAGACACCCTTCTCGTTGAAGCAGTGGGCTCCTGGACCCTCCATGTGAGTTTGAATGAGGCAGCCTCTGAGGCCTGTCAGAATATTCAGAACCTCGTAATTCTGCTGATTCCATGTTGAGAGGAGCCAGAGGAGGCAGACAACATGTTGTCCAGCAGAGAGCCGTTAGAGTGGTGGTTGCTGTAAGAATAGATACTTTGAGCCCTGGCTGGTGTGGCTCAGTGGATTTAGCATTAGCATCTGTGAGCATCAGGGTCATGTTCAATTTTGGGTCAGGGCACATGCTTGGATTGCCAGCCAGGTCCCCAGTTGGGTGTGTATGAGAGGCAACTGATCTATTTTTCTCTGGCACATCACATCGATGTTTCTTTTCCTCTTTTTCTCTCTCCCTTCCCCTCCTTCTGAAAATAAATAAAATCTTAAAAACAAAAAAAGAGTAGGTACTTCGAGGTGGTTGAAGGTACTTGAAGATAGTTTCCTCTGTTTAATAGCTCACATCACCCTAACGTCCTAACAAATCCAGTCTTCCCTGATAGTTCAACAGTTAATTTCAGTTGTGCTTTTCTTTTAATGTCAGTGCGAAAGTGAGGGGGCCTAAATTAATGAAATATCACAGTTTTTCTCAGTTCCTTTATCGGTGGCAGTAGAGCAAAGAGGGCTGGCTCTGTAACCAAGAGTGTGTGGGTTTGGATTCTTGGGAAAGTTATTGAAATCCCTAGAGCGATTTCCCCATTTCTAAAATGAAGTAACAGTAGTACCCATTTCACGGCACTGTTTGGGGATTAAGTGAGGTGGTGCATGTAAAGTTACCAGAACCAAAGTTAAAGAATCAACGGAAAGTTGTTGTTGAGCCAGGAAGAAGTTTTACAGCAAATAGTTGTCGCTTATTTCAAGGAATAACTCTCATCCAAGAAAGGCCAGAAGGTTTCTGTGAAGACCTCATTACTAATCTACAACGTTTTAAAGGAAAAGCTTTAGGCCAACACCTAAACTTTTATTTAATATGTGTGGTTTTTTTTAAAGATTTTATTTATCTATTTTTAGAGAGGGAAGGGAAGGGAAGGGGAGACACACACACACACACACACACACACACACACACACACACACACATCAGTGTGCGGCCGCTGCGGGACATGGCCCGCAACCCAGGCATGTGCCCTGACTGGGAATCGAACCCTCGACGCCTGGTTCGCAGCCCGTGCTCAATCCACTGAGCCACACCCGCCAGGGCTAATATGTGTGTTTTTAAAATTAAACTTTTGTGTTAAATTAGACTTTTGAGTCATGGATTGGAAGTGCAGGTCCTGGCATCAAATGAGGCTGCTGACACCTAAATCCTAGGGTTATTGAGTAAAATAAGTAAGGTAACATTTGTGATATACCTATTAATGCTTGCTAGTAGAGCTTCTCCACAAATCAGTTCCCTTTCATACCCACTTCTCCTTCAGAAGAGAAAAAATTCATCCTTTTTTTTATTACTTTGGAAAGTCATAGTAAAGATTATTTTATGGATATTAAAATGTGGCAGATTTTGTAGCAAATTTTTAGAGATTTCAGTTAAAGTGATACCACCACTGGTTGTATCCAAATAAAGTCCAAAGTTCACTTCGTTGTAGAGGAGTCTTGGTTCAACAGTGGTTAGTCTAAACTGACCTCCAAAGACTTTCTTAGGTTTTAGGCTCTTTGAAGAGGGAGTCATAGGCATAGAGAATAAAAGATCAATACTTGTTATGTTGTCTTCATAAACCATCAAAATATTCTGAAACATTCAAAATTTTGATACATTTCTAAGATTGCTCCCCCCCATAAAACTGGATTATATCTAGCCCCCGTTGTAGAAAACCTAAGTAGATGAAGTCCTGGTTGCCTTGTGACTACTTTCTTCTTTTCTATTGATTTTATTGGGATGACATTAATTAATAAAAGTATATAGGTTTCAGGTGTACATTTCTAGAATGCATCATCTGTACACTGTATTGTGTGTTTACCACCTCAAGTCAAGTCTCCTTCCATCACCATTTGTCTCCATTGTACCCTCCTCGACCTTTCTCTCCAGCAGTCACCACACTGGTGGCTTTGTCCGTGAGTTTTCTTCCATTTTCTTTTGCGCTCATTTCTTGTCCCCTAAGTGCCCTCACCCCTGACATCTGTCAGCCTGCTCTCTATCTATGAGTCTGTGTTTTGCTTGTTAGTTCAGTTTGTTCATTAGATTCAGTGTTTTCTAGGTCCATCCATGCTGTTGCAAATGGTAAGATTTCCTTCTTTTTTTATGACTGAGTAGTATTGCACCTTTATTTTTATGTACTGTATTTAACTTTCCAAAAGAATGTTCTCATATTAAAGCACGGTGCAAACTTGAATATAAATAATCTATGTGGTTGCTTTATTTTCATGATTCTTTGAAAGTCATCAGCACCATTTGTCTTTTTTATGATATAGTTGTTCTGGAGGGAAAAGTCTAGTAGGTTATATGTATTTATAGTTCTTATATTTATATAACTCTTTTGGGTATAGACAGGACAGGTGAAATCTCACGTTCGTGACCTGATGGGATTTTACACATGTTACGTCGTATCCAAATCTCAGTCACATTGTGAAGCCCGTTATATTATTGTTGCTACAAAGAGTGTTACTGAGTCTCTCAGATGTTTGTGTAAAGTAAACTTGTGTTAGACACTTGTTGTGTTACTAATGACTGAAAGGCTTGGATTTTTGTGGCTTACTGTAGGAAGGGGAAGGTGCCTTTTGAATGTAAATTTATATTGTCCACATTTGGTATATAAAAAGTGTACGCTTGATCATCTAACCTCATGGACCTAGGTGAACGTAAACTTTCCCATGGGAATCCTGTAGAAGATATGCGTATAGCTCCCTGGCTTGGAGAGTTTGGGCTTGATACCTGGAAAGCAGAAAAACAGATTCCCCATTTGATTTGTCATGTGTTGTAGCTTTACAAATTTAGCAGAGTTTGTCTCGTCATTTGGAGTGAGATAATCTAGTGCGGGGAAAATTAACTTCACATCCAGAAAGCTCATTAAGGAGGGCACAACTGGATGCTGCTAACTGATGTTTATCCTTTGCTCCAATCTGTACCTTGGTTTTTGTGTGTGTGTGTGTTTGTTTTTTTACTTCTTGCCTCCTTCTTTCTCATTCTTCCTTTCCTTTGTTCCTTTATTTCAGAAGAAGGGAGGATACTTAAAGGATGACTTTAAAGATTTTACTTATTATTTGAAAATAGTATCCAAGACAAATTACCAAATTTGACTGTCTTTGAACCTCCCTGTTATTCAAAATTAGACAGTTGGATTTGTATACAGGACAGGAATTTTTTGTTGTTGTTGTGAGAGACAGCGTAATGATGTTTTCATCTCCAAATGTGGAAACATTTTAAAGTGAAGAAGAAGAGGGATTGGACAGAAATTCTTGTTTGCTTACCCCCTCCTTTTCTGGAAGAAAAGCCAACTAAGCTGAGATGCATTGAAACATCTTCTTCTAAAGGATGAATTGTCTCAGTGAACTTTAGATTGCATGTCAAAAACTTTATATAAAATGCTTTTGTGGTTATAGATGTATATCACACTGTTGCTACAGAAAGTGTTTGTAGCTTTTTTAACCCTCATTTCTGGCCAGCTACTATTCTTTAACTGAAGTACCCGTGTGATCTCCACATTGGTTCTCTTTTCTTACCTTTCCCCCCTGGTAATGACATTCTAGTTTTGCTTTTGGAATGAAATTATGATTACATGAAAATTAGTCTCCTTTTCTCCCCACAGTAGCCCATCAAGTCTTATGACACAGCTTCCTATAATGTTCTATTTCATTTGTTTCTGATGAAAGCCTTTATTTGAAATATTGCACTAATGAGATTCTTTATCTTGAGGACTTCTTGGGTTTATTCCAGGAAGAACTTTTATAGATAAATACCCAGGTTTGAATTGCACAAGTCCACTTACATGTGGATTTATTTCAGTAAACATTTTTTCTTCCTTGTGATTTTCTTAACATTTTATTTTCTTTAGATTACTTTATTGTAAGAATACAATATATAATACATATAACAGACAGAATACATGTTAATCAGCTGTTATGTTATTGGTAAGTAGGCCATTAGTAGTTAAGTTTTGGGGAAGTCAAAAGTTATGGGGGGGCCATGGCTAGTGTGGCTCAGTGGATTGAGCACTAGCCTGGGAACCAAAGGGTCACTGGTTTGATTCTCAGTCTAGGGCACATGCCTGGGTTGCAGGCCAGGTCCCCAGTAGGGGGTACGTGAGAGGAAACCACACATGGATGCTTCTCTCCCTCTCTTTTTCTGTCCCTTCCCCTCTCTCTAAAAACAAACAAACAAATAAATAAATAAAATCTTTAAAAAAAAGTTATATGGGGATTTTGACTTTTCAGGGAGCGGGTCAGTTGTTCAGGGGTCACAGTATAATCATCCCAGAATAGTAGCTTCTGGATTACTTCTGTCAGTGAAAGATCACGGAATAAGGGTAGCAATAGGCTTTAGAAGAGTTTAGTAACACATGGTTTTGTTACATTTGCTTGGATATTCTGATACAGATACATGCTAAAGTACAAAAAAGACAAACAAAAATCCATTACTTTCACCTGTTTTTTTTTTGTTGTTGTTGTTGTTTAATTGCAGTAACGGCAGTTAAGTGGGTAGCCATGCACCTGCCCTAACCACCCGCGCCAGCCCTGGATAGGCGACAGGCAGGAACAGATTGAGTCATTGCCCTCTCTGTGCACAGTACTTACTAATTTAAACAAATGAATTTTTGCCTTATAATGGGGTCATTTTGACGTGACTTCCTCAAATTACCCTTGTCAGAATGTCCCTTTTATCAAGGTGTCCATATCAAATGTTTTGTTGCTAACACATATCACAACCAGGTTTTTACGGGTATAATCACATTTCCAATTTTAAGATGTTGTTCAAAAGGTACGTGATAATAATGGAAGAAAAATTTACTAATTTGTGAACCTTTTAAGGCTAGTTTTGAAAACACTCTACTTGGCCTAATACTTTGTTGGCATTTGCAGTAGTCAGTTCAGGCTGCCGTGACTAAGTCCCAGACGGGGGTTTAAAGAACGAGTTTGTTTTCTCAGTTCCAGAAGGTGGAAGTCCCAGGTCAAGGCGCTGTCAGGATTGGCTTCCAGTGGAGTCTTCCCTCTAGGTTTGGACACCTGCCCTCCTCACTGTGCCCTCACAGGGCCATTCCTCCGTGCAGATGTGTGCTGGAAGAGAGGTATCTGGTGTGTTTCCTCACGTGAGGGCGCTGCTCCAGTTAGATTAAGGCTCCACCCTTAGGCCTCATTTAACCTTAATTACCTCCTTAAAGACCCTGTCTCTAAATACTCAGTTAGGGCTTTACAGTGTGAATTTGGGAGGGGGAAATGTAGTCCATAACAGCATTGCATTAAGTATTGGATATGTTAACACTCTTTGATATGGAAGTTCAATACATAAAAAAAATTATCAAAGATTAATCTAATAAATATGGTAGCAGATAAATATTCAAGTGAAAATATTATTATAGGCTTTGCTTGAACAAAGAAAATACAGGCATTTGGGGAAAAGGAAGTGATATCACATTTCAGGGTTGACCTGTAGTTAATAGTGAACCCTGTAGAGTGTTAAATCGGAAAATGACATAATCTCACTTATATTTTAGAAAGATAACACTGGTTATCTGGCCCAGTCTTCAGACAGATGTAGAATTCCCTAATTCTTTAAACACTTAATCAAAGCTGTTCCTAAGTATAGTACTTCTCACTATATATCTGGAAAGATCTTTCTTCTACCATGCTATTTAGGAGTCTTTTCTAATGTTGACCTTGAATTTTCCTTATGTAGCTTAAAGCATTTTTACATTGCTTTCTTCTTTGACCTTAAAAAAACTTTATTTTTTATCACTGCCACTATATTTATAGATAGATTCTTAGGCACCTTTTTGCTTTCTGTGAACTAAGCCATTTTTATCATGTTCAAAATTTCCCCTTAATCATTTTTGAAGTACTCTTTAAACCCTCACTTTCTTGATGTACCACATGAATTGTGAGCAGAAATGCATGTGGTGTAGCATCAAAAAGGATTCAGTATTTTTATCCTATAGAAAGCTCTGTGAATAGTCAAACTGGTAGCTTTGTGGTAGTTTTTCCCTTCTCCTACAAGACAGAAAGGCTGTTAGGTTTCATTACTGTTTTCCATAGGAAGATTGCTTTGTGGAAAGTGTTTGTTTAATAGATTGATTTGGTGATGTGAAAACCTAAGGTATGAAATAGATGAGTAAGCATAGTGTGACTGTAATGGCAAGCCTGATATTTGGGAAATATACCTTATAAAACTTGATTTTTTTCCTCTGGGAAGATATACTTTATAAAACAAAGTTAAAAGAATTAATAGTGTTTAGCCTAGTGCAGAAAAGACCTTGAGGATATTTAAAAACAATCAGATATTAATATAAAAGCATGTTTTCCAGATGACATGATAACTTCATTTTCTTTTATCATAGGACGAAAGTATGTGAGCCTAAACTGTTGTCAGAAGGAATTAGGTTAGACACCTTGAAATGGCTTACCATGAGAACTGTGGAGTCTGGAAATTTCAAGGGAAAGAGGCGGGTTGGGCACCATCTTTTCTGGGAAAGGGTTAAACAGATGCATTTTTAAGAGACCTTTAAAGGCTGTGTGTGTGATATTTTAAGATATTGTGGGTGTTACAGAATCATAATTTATATTCTCAATAAAACCTGTGCTTGATGGAAAGGTTGTTTTTGCTCTTAGAGAGCAGAACTATAAATAATTAGCTTTTTGTCACAGCTTTTTTGTATCTGTTTTTAGGCAGGGTCATTTTCGATGATAGTTTAAAAATTGTGTCTATCTAGCCCTGGCTGGCATAGCTCAGTGGATTGAGCGCGGGCTGCGAGCCAGGTATCGCAGTTTCGATTCCCAGTCAGGGCACATGCCTAGGTTGCAGGCCATGTCCCTCAGCAACCGCACATTGATGTTTCTCTCTCTCTCTCCCTCCCTCTCCCTTCCCTCTCTAAAAATAAATAAATAAAATCTTTTACAAAAAAAATAAAATAAAATAAAAATTGTGTCTATCTTACCATTAATTATAAACATCTTAGAATCACCAACAAACAGTGTTTTTTTTTTTTTTTTAACACATTGTCTATTAGAAATAACAAGGATTTCATGGGTTACTTTCAGGTGTAGGGAACATTCCACTAGTTTTACTCTTAAGGAATTAGTCAAAACCACCATCTTTCTTCCTTAAGTATATTGGACATTTCCTTTTCAGCCATCTTTCCCATGTATATCCATGTCATTTTGACATTTCTGTTGCATAAAACTGCTACAAAAATTTCCTACATAGTTCCAAACTCTTAGAATTATTTACCAGGGGGTATAATTCACATACAACATGATGCAAGTGATGCCTTTTGGAATTGTGCAACTTGAGGCAGCCCTGTGCTGCCCCTTCACCCTCCTGCACAGTTCTATAAAATTAATCCTACGGAGCACAGCTCTCATGGTGTTAGTCTGTTGTTTAACAGTCTTCATATTTTCCTTCTGTTTATTAGCTAAAATTAAACTGCCTGTTTAGAAATCTGGCTACATCCCTTATGGAATATTCTCATTTTATTTTGTGCATCCCTACCCTAATCTGAAGGCTGCTTATTTTTCTCAACATGTCAGACCCCAAACTTTATTTCCAAAGATCTACCTGGTCTGTAAAGACCTTGCTTTACACACACACACACACACACACACACACACACACACACACACACGGTGAGGAAGTGGGAGGAGAACAGGAAGTGAAATGTGTGTACTGTATGGGCCGGGAGCTCCCTATATACCAGTGGCCCCCAACCTTTTTGGCATGAGGGACCACTTTCATGGAAGACAATTTTTCCACAGACCAGAGTGTGGGGGATGGTTTCAGGATGATTGAAGGGAATTTCATTCAGGCTCACCTGTTTCCTAAGACTCATACTGGTTACTGGTCTGTGTGTGGAGGCTGGGGACCTCTCTTGTATACCATCTCAAACATGTGGCATCCTGGGTAACATCCCCATTTGACAGAGGAGAAAATAGCTTTAGGGACATTAAATCATTTAACATCTGCAGCTATGAGAGTTGGGACTTGAAGTTGGGTTTGTCTAATTCCAGAACTTCTCTATTTATCTTTTAGCCCTTATTATATTAGTTGTTATTTAGCAATATGTCAGGTTATATTTTCTCCAGTTTTATTTTGGTTTTAAGAAAATGTGGTCTAGGGCAGCTCCCAAACAAAAGGCTTTCAGCTTTCTCATTTAGGTTATTGACATTTCTCTTCTCTGTCTTTGTCTCTGTCCCACAACAGGGTTACCATTTGAATAGTGTTAACCATTTCAGTTCAGTATGATAAAGAAGTCCTTTCGTACTAATAAGAAATGTATTTAGATACATAAAATTTATGTAGAATTACCAAGCATCATTTTATCCTGTGGTAGAATATCCTTCAAGAGAAAACCATTAGGAAAGTCACTAACAAGTTGTCAAAATTGTTATGTCTAAAATACTCATTTTTATTAACTGTGTTTACTTCTTAGTAGAGAACTGAATATCTTGAGGGTTGCCTAACCCTGGAGTGATTATGAATTGTGGGGCAAAGAGAAAACTAAAAGCATCTTGCCCTCACTAAACCAAATGAAATAGTCCAGATTACTCAGGAGTTCTCTGAAGTCATTTTCTGCCTTTTTTATATTGTGCTTTGTGAAGAAATGTTTGCCCCAAATCAGTTCCCTCCTGTTTTTGAAAACTGGGGGACAGGCATAAATGGTCCCAAATTTTTTGTGCTATTTTTAAAAGATAACTCTCAACCATTATGGTTGCTTGGTGTTCCATTCATGTTCTAATTTCTCATCAGACTCAGAAATGGAGGTAGTGGTTAGAAAAGAGCAGGCCCCTAGTCCAGTGTAGTCAGGGTGAAACAAGGAGTTTAGCAATCTGTATGACTAGACTGTGTTTGATTCCACATGTGAAGAAACATTTAAAAACCTCATTATAAACATGATGCAAGCAAGCAGTTAATCCTCAATTGTGTACGTAATAAGATAATTTGAAACATTCTCTCAAGTTATTAGTAAAGTGTAAAATTTGTGGCTTTACATTGATGGATGGGTGGTCAGATTTTTTTGTGTGTCTTTGTTAGCCTTAGTTTCCAATTCTCGTATTACTTTAGAAAATTACAGGAAATATGTTTAGTTAATATTGTACAAATGTATTCTAGTAAAAAAGGATTTGGAGCAGTAGGCTGGAATTAGGGTACCATGCTTCTTGTTTTTTTCTGGCTAGTGACATGATCTTTAACAAATCATTTAAAAATCTCTGAGCCTTTAACATTTCCTCATTTAATTTTAAAATGTTGCTTTCACATTTAAAATTGTGTGGTTCATTTACCGTTTAAAGTGATTATCATTAAAATCTTTAAACACCAACTTTGAAAACCATGAGTGGCTATATTGTGTGTGTGTGTTTTCCTGGCATACCCTCTGTCTAAGGGCACTTGTACTAGTTCATTAAAACTTGAGTTTTAAAAGCTCAGCATAATTAGCAAGCTAATTGTTGAAATACCAAAGAAAGTTGAAGATACCCTTTTACCTAAGGGCACTGATCGTATATCAGGTATTTTTCTCTGTACTAGTAATTATAAAATTCATAGAAAAATAATAGTTTTTTGCCTTCAGACCAGTCTATAATGGAATGAAATTTCTGATATCATGCATTCTGTTTTCTTCTTTACTTTCAGGGCATATATAGACTTGGAGGGTAACATGGTATGAATAATTTTGCAGTTTTTCACCTCTGTAGTAATATGCACAGATCGCACCTTCAATACTGAGGCTTGCTTTATTTTAACAAGTGTATAGAAGAGCAGGCACTGAAGAAATACATGTTCCAACTCTGTAGTGGAGAGCTGTGTAACTGTGACCTTAGGGAAGCTCTCCACCCCTCAATTCTGTGACTACCTCTGAACCAGAAGGAGGCTGAACTACATTATTTTTGGTAACAGTCAAACTTGCTAACATTTCTTGAGTACTTGCACGGATGTGCACCTGATGAGGCAGTTCTGCTGTCGCCTTACCCCATTTAAAGATAAGGAGACTGAGGTCTAACAGATCGAATGGTTAGCCTCATAATGAGTTGTGGGGACAGTATTCAACCAGCACATACCCATGCTTACCACCTGCCTCTGAAACTCATGATTTGACTACCTCAGTTACACTGCCTTCCAACTTAAACAGTCCATGATCTTGTGAATTTCTAATTCAGGAGTATCCAACTTAAGTAACATTTCAAATTTCAAGATGCTGCTCATATCAGTTACTAACCTGTGTAAATTTTCTACAACCCACACTCTTGTGTCTCTTTGTGACCCTCTTGTTTGTACATAACTTTGAAATAGTCTGTGCTTGCATTCTCCACACTCCATCAGGTAAACTGGGCAACGGATGTGAAAGTAGATTTGGCTGATGGATTTAGGTGGTGAACTAAACTTTCTGGAACCCACGTCCTGGCTGGTCTTGTTCTCAGCAGGTAATATACCTTTGCTGATTGCTTGATCATCAGTTACTGAAAGAATCTCACAAATTACTGTGAAGAAAATAGTAATACTACAAGAGATTATTTTTATATCTTATAATATTCCTTTTTGCATCTGTGCCTCTTTCCATCTGTTACCATGAATGAATTGTCTCAGTTTCCATCCAAGGCCAGTGTTGTCTACTTGGGCTCTGGATCCTGCCTTTCTGTTCAGGAACTTTGCTCTCGAGTTTTCCCATGTCTCTTCTGTCACTCAGTTTCTTCTTCTCTACGAGATCATTCTTATTAGCGTGCAACTAGGTTGTCTCTCTCAGAATAAAGGCAGAAAATTCCTTCCTCGCTTCTGCATTCTCCCTTAGTTTTGTGACGTTTATCAATTTTTCTTGATAGCAAAACTCCACAGAATTTTTCCCCCATTTCTGTTACTACTCCCTCATCCCTCATCTCTTCAGACTGCTTGCCTCAGATGTTCTATTTCTACTTTATTGAAATGTTTCTTTGCACAATCATCAGCATTTAATCAAGCGGCCAGTTCCCAGTCATCATTTTACTGGACTTGACCTAATTGTTCATTCTTTTCTACTTGAAGCCTTTCAGAACATTAAGTTTTGAAAAAGCTCCCTGGAAACCTCTCCATCCCTTTTACTGACTTCTCTTCTACTTCCGGGGTTCTAACTTCAGGGCTCAGTCCCAGCCCTTCTGTCTCCTCCGTCTTCACTTGTGCCCAGGCGATCTCATCCATTCTCAGCACTTTGTATATCGTCCCAATGTTGATGAATCTTTAATTTATATCTTTAGCCTTCATCTCTCTCCTGAGCTCTTGCTTCATATATTTAACTGCCTACTCAATATTTTCACTTGGGGGGCTGTTAGGCATTTCAGGTTTATCATACCAAGCAAGGAAATTGATAATGCTTTTAAGATCAACAAGCCAAAGGGAATGCTAAGAATTTAAATGATCTCTATTCTTGGGAAAGCACAAGTGGATATTATATAATGAGTGCTTGTCAATTCATCTTCATTTATGGGCAATTCCTAAGGTATTCTGTTGATTCTCTCCCGCATGGTTGATGAGTCATTTTCAAAACAGACTCAATGACAGGATTCTTTCTCCCTAACAATTTAGAAACATACTGTACCTTGCAATAATTTAAGCAATGCCACTCATTGCAGTTGGATGAGAAACTGGAAAGGCAAGACTTTGGAGTTGAAAATGCAAGCTAAACTAACAGTTGTTTTACAAGTCCCTGTCTCCATCTCTGCTAAATCTGCACCTCTGAGTCTTCCCCATCATAGTTTATGGCATTGTTTACTCATCTTATTGGGTGAAATTATAGTTCCTTGTAAGCACCAAGCTCATTGCTACCTCTCGGCTTTTTCACTTGATGGTCTCTCTGCTGAGGATGCTCTTTCCCTAGATCCACATATAGTTTTCCCTTTCTTATCTATCCCCGTTCTCCCTTCCCTTCTTTTCCCTTCCCATCTCTTCTCTTTTTCCCCCCACTCTTCCTCCTCTCTTCCCTTTCCCTTCCCTCCTCTTCCTCCTTCCCCCTTCCTCTATATCCTTTCTCCTCGTGTCTCCATCACACCCCCTTCTTTATCTTTCTTCTTCCTGTTCTAGTGATGAACCCCCTGAAAAAATTATATAAAAATTCTTGAAAACAAATTTATTCTTTATTACCAGGTTTTTGGTGAAAAGGCTCCATCTACCTTCTGAAAATCTGAGTTCTTCTGAAAGGATGGCTAAATTTTGTCAAGGAAAATCCATTCTCATTTGAATGCTCCTTATAGCATTGCTTTGCCTCCTTTGACGTCTAAAAATATCACTGATATCAGGATATCAGACACCAAAAACAAAGTAGCTTTTAGTTATTTGTAATGAAACAAATCCAACCACAAGATAGCAGTTGAGAGAGATGTTTCTTTAGGAGAAATCAAACAAATATTTTCAGTTGTTTAACCACCAAGTTATTAAGATGATCTTTCTTTGAGTATTTGTTCTTGTTTACTAGCAAACATCCGTTAGCCACATAAAACTATCTCAGTGGATGAAAATGCACAAGCTGTCCCGGACATTTGAAGGCTATCCACTTTGCTGTCACTGTTTTAGTTTAATGCAACGTTTCCTTTTTTTGTCTTGTTGGCTACCCTGAATCACCATTTTCCTTTCTTCCTTCATTGAATATATAACTTGAAACATGATATATTGCTTAGAAGCATTATAAATAGAATAACTAACTAGTTATTTACATATGTTACAGTTTTGGAAAATCTACATATTAGAAAATTTTTATATTCATAGCAAAATGAAAAGCTAATTTATTTTCTGTGATTTTTAAGCTTCCGAATGCGGGAATACTTCACTGTCACATTATACCTAGTTGACATAGGTATCATGTACTATATTGCTTTACCCACTACAAAAGTGAAGGCTGTCAGTCACCAAGAGGACTAATTGACCTTTAGAATTAAGTACTTATTTTCCAAACAGAAAAATGTCAAAGCATTTTTTAAAATCTTAGAGATATTTGAAAAAACAAGATGCTTGGAAAAAGATTATTTTTATTTTTGTTTTGATCTGGTTTTGTTGTTTTTGTCCCCCTCCCCCCAAGGAAAAATGGTACAGGAAATTTGTTAGGGTCTGAGCAGATCACTAGTGAATTCTCTTGATGCAGAGAATGAACTCATATCTGAAATTACCTGAAAATGATAGTTTGCTAATGATATTGGTTAGAAATATTAAAAGTTTCTCCTCCTCTTTAGTTACTAAATTTTTCAATCAGAGGAAATGTATATTGCATTTTCTGAGATAGTGTTTTTAGTGCTTATGAGCCTTATTTTTAAGGTGAGTCATGGATTTTAATAGCCCTGTCAGTCACTTCATAAACATATCTTCTCAGCAGAGGAATAATGATTAGAATGAAAATAAAGGTACCAAACCATTTATGTTATAGACCTTGAACTGTAAAAATCATCAATTTGTATAAAATACCAAATGAAATTGAAGTATGGGGTGACAATACCATCAGGATAATGGGATTTTTAAAAAATATATTTTATTGATTATGCTATTACAGTTGTCCCATTACCCCCTCTTCATTCCCCTCTACTGTGCCCACCCTCTCCCACCCACATACCCCCCCCTTTAGTTCATGTCCATGTGTCATAAGTTATTTAGCTTCTACATTTCCCATACTATTCTTGCCCTCCCCCTGTCTATTTTCTACCTACTGTCTATGCTACTTATTCTCTGTAACTTTTCCCCCTCTCTCCTCCTCCCACTCCCCTGGTGCTATCCCTCCATGTGATCTCCATTTCTGTGGTTCTGTTCCTATTCTAGTTGTTTACTTAGTTTGCTTTTGTTTTTGTTTTAGGTGTGGTTGTTAATAACTGTGAGTTTGCTGTCATTTTACTATACATGTTTTTTATCTTCTTTTTCTTAGATAAGTCCCTTTAACATTTCATATAATAAGGGCTTGGTGATGGTGAACTCCTTTAACTTGACCTTATCTGAGAAGCACATTATCTGCCCTTCCATTCCAAATGAAAGCTTTGCTGGATAGATCAATCTTGGATGTAGGTCCTTGCCTTTCATGACTTGGAATACTTCTTTCCAGCCCCTTCTTGCCCGTAAAGTTTCTTTCGAGAAATCAGCTGTTAGTCTAATGGGCACTCCTTTGTAGGTAACTCTCTCCTTTGCTCTTGCTGATTTAAGATTCTCTCTTTATCTTTAATCTTGGGTAACTTAATGATGCTGTGCCTTGGTGTGTTCTTCCTTGGGTCCACCTTCTTTGGAACTCTTTGAGCTTCCTGGACTTCCCAGAAGTCTATTTCCTTTGCCAGATTGGGGAAGTTCTCCTTTATTATTTGTTCAAATAAGTTTTCCACTGGTTGCTCTTCCCCTTCTAGTACCCCTATAATTCAGAT
Source organism: Tonatia bakeri (assembly GCA_004024845.1). NCBI lineage: Eukaryota > Metazoa > Chordata > Mammalia > Chiroptera > Phyllostomidae > Tonatia > Tonatia bakeri. The sequence continues at coordinate 43,945 of PVIA01009465.1, read as the reverse complement.
GTTGGAACGTTTAAAGATGACCTGGAGGTTCCTAAGCTTCTCCTCATTTTTTTGAATTCTTGTTTCTTCATTCTTTTCTGTTTGGTTCTTTCTTTCTTCCTTCTGGTCCACTCCATTGATTTGAGTCCCAGTTTCCTTCCCATCACTGTTGGTTCCCTGTGCATTTTCCTTCATTTCTCTTATCGTAGCCTGCATTTGTTCATCTAATTTGCAACCAAAATCAACCAATTCTGTGAGCATCTTGATCACAGTGCTTTGAACTGTGCATCTGATAGGTTGGCTATCTCTCAGTTGCTTAAAAGTACTGGTTCTGGGGATTTCAGTTCTGTTTGAGCCATCCCCCCCTCCACCTTTGGTCTGGTCGCACCTTATACGTATGAGGGGCAGAGCCTTAGGTGTTCACCAGGATGGGGCACTCCAGTCACTGGGTTGTGACGTTGTATGTGGGGGTGGGGTCCAAGAGGGAACAATGGCGCTTGCTCATCTCTCTGTGGAACCTCAGTCCCTTCCGTCGCTTCCCCCAAGGAAACTGGGCCCCTCTGGTGCTTATTCCTGTTTGGGTGGGCTTTTGCACCCTGTGGGACTTGCCAAGGACCTCCCTGTGAGGCTGGGAGTCTCTCCCTGCACTGCAACCCCTCACAGGTATTTTTAGTCAGTGTCCCAAGGCTCTATTGCCCAGTGCTGGGATCCTGGGTTGCGTGCAGTGTCTTGCTTCACAGTTCCCACCTTGCTGGGTCTGTCTGTTGCCACCCCTCGGCTGGGATCTGCCAGCTGCTGCGGTCTTGCACAGCCGGATGCCTTACGTGCCTGGTCCCAGTGCTGTCTGCTGTCCACGCTGTGACCCGCGCTTGGCTACCCGACTCCGCCCCTCCTGCCAGTCTGGATGACTGGGTCTATTTTAACTTCTTGGTTGTCAGACTTCCATACAGTTCGATTTTCTTTCAGTTCTGGTTGTTATTCTATTTCTAAATTGTTGTTGTCCCTGTCTTGGTTGTGTGAGAAGGTACAGTGTGTCTACCTATACCTCCATCTTGACCGGAAGTATAGGATAATGGGATTTTATTGATATCTGCAAACACCATGCTTGGCTTCAATTATCTTAAAATATTTACACATATTCAATATATATATGCCTCTATCCTTTTAGGATTGTAGTTATGTTGGCCAAGGAAGCCAGTGAACTCCTTTTTAAAAAAATATATTTTATTGATTATGCTATTAGAGTTGTCTCAATTTTTCCCCATTACCCACCTCCACTCAGCACCCCTCATTCCCTCAGGCAGTGCCCCCTTAGTTCATGTCCATGGGTTATGCATATAAGTTCTTTAGCTACTCCATTTCTTATACTGTTCTTAACATCCACATCCATCCTCTGCCTACCAATTTGTACTTCTTAATCCCTGAACCTTTTCCTCCATTCTTCCCCTGCCCCCTCCAAGCTGATAACCCTCCAGATCAGTGGTCCCCAGCCTTTTTAGCACCAGAGACCAGTTTCATGGAAGACAATTTTTCCACGGACCTGAATGGGGAGGGAGACAGGACGTGGAACTCAAGTGGTAATGCAAGAGAAGCTTTGCTTGTTGTCCCGCTGCTCCTCCTGCTGTCCCACTGCCTACTTCCTGCTCTGCAGCCCAATTCCGAACAGGCCATGGCTGGTGGTTGGGGACTCCTGCTCCAAATGATCTCCATACCTATGATTCTGTTCGTGTTCTACTTGTTTGCTTCGTTTGTTTTTTAGATTCAACTGATGGCAGTCATGTATTTATTGCCATTTTAATGTTCATAGTTTTGAACTTCTTTCTCTTCAATAAGTCCCTTTAACAATCCATATAATAATGGCTTGGTGATAATCAACTCCTTTAGCTTTACCTTGCCCCGGAAGCACTTTATCTGCCCTTCAATTCTAAATGATAGCTTTGCTGGATAGAGTAATCTTGAATGTAGATCTTTGCTTTTAACTACTTTGAGTACTTCTTGCCTGTCCCTTATAGCCTGCAAAGTTTCTTTTGAGAAATCAGCTGACATTCTTATTGGAACTCTTTTGCAGGTAACTATCTGCTTTCGTCTTGCTGCTTTTAGGGTTCTCTCTTTATTTTTAACCTTTGTCATTTTGATTATGTGTCATGGGGTGGTCCTCTTCAGGTCCAATTTGTTTGGGACTCTCTGTGCTTCCTGGACTTTAATGTCTATTTCCTTCACCACAGTAGGGAAGTTTTCTTTCATTATTTTTTCAAGTAAGTTTTCAATTCTTTGCTCTTTCTCTTCTCCTTCCAGCCCCTATGATTCAAACATTGGTGTATTTGAATTTGTGCCAGAGGCTCCTTAGCCTTTCCTTGTTTTTTTTTTTTAATTCTTTTTTGTTCTTGTTGTTCTGATTGCTTGTTTTTTTTTTCCTTCTTTACACTCAAATCATTAATTTGATTCTCCATGTCATCCACTCCAGTGTTAATTTCATGTAAATTTTTCTTTATTTCACTTAGTGCAACTTTCATTTCTGCCTGGATCTTTTTTATGCTGTTGAAGTACCCAATGAGTTCCTTGAGTATCCTAATAACCAGTGTTTTGAACTCTGCATTTGTTAGATTGTTTTTCTCCATTTTCTTTAATTCTTTTCCTGAAGTTTTGTTCTGTTCTTTCATTTGGCCCATATTTGTTTGTCTTCTCATTTTGGCAGACTTCCTGTGTTTGTTTCTATGTATTAGGTAGAGCTGCTTTGACTCCCTGTCTTAGTAACATGGCCTATTGTAGAAAAGTGTACCAGTAAGTTGGATGGGGCAGAGCCTTAAGTAATCACCTGGGTGGGCAACCTGTGTGAACTGGGTTGATGGAGTCTCTGCTCCGTGGCTCTGTGTGGGGGAGGGCTCAGAAAGGGGACAATGCCACTGCCTGGCCCCCTGGCATTTACCCAGATGCCAGTCACTTCAGTTTCTCCCCGTGTGCAACTTGTGCCCTTCAAGCTGCTGCCCTAGTGCTGAAGCCCAGATGAAATCAGTCTGTGTAAGTTCTGAGTCTCTTGGGGGTCCCTTAAGGAGAGACTCCTGAGAATCCCACAGTTTCTTCCATCGCCCCAACCCGCACTGGTTTTTACTGCCTGAAGTTATGGGGACTTATTCTGGGCTGGGTGGTCTGGTGTGGGGCAGGGATCCCTTGCTCCCAAAGTATCCCTCCTGATTTTTATCCATCATATGGGAGTGTAGGAGCACCCATTCTGCATCTCTGTGTCTCTGCCCCTCCTACCTGTCTGGATGAATGGGAATTCTTTGATTTCTTGCATACAGCTCAGTTTTCTGACAATTCTGGGTGGTAGTTGTTTTGTAGTCTAGTTGTAATTTTTGCTGTGGTTGTACGAGGAGGTGAGCTGTGTTTACCTATGACTCCATCTTGACCCAAAGTCCAAAAAAGTGAACTCTTTTTTTTTTTAAATAAAAAAATCCAGTGATGGTCTAAATAAGTAAAATATGCCATATTCTGGTTGTAAAGGTCATATGCCATTTTGCTTTCTGTAGTCAAATGTAGTTATTAATTTTACCGTGTCTTCACTATTTCTGTATATTCTCCACAGAATTGCAGTCTGCACACACAGATTCCTAAGAGACTGTATAGCTGTAACTTTACTCTTGACCAGGGTTTATGCTGCAAAGTCCCTGTTTACCAATTTGGTGAAATGTGCTTAAAACAACGCATTTTACCAGGGAAGTTAGACATGCTGTACTTGTAATATACTAGAAATGAGATGTAGATATTGGTATATCTGACAAGTTTACCATATCCAACACTGCTTTGAAAATGTTTACTTTGAAGCCTAACCAGATTTTCTTGTTTATCTCTGTGGTTAAAATCTAGTTTTCTGCAACATAAGATTTTGTGACTTAGTGATAAAAACATAGAGTTTGCAGTTAGAAGACCCAGTTCCAGTACACACCCTACCATTTACCAACATTGTGGCTGTAGGCCAAGATATTTAAGATTTCTCTCTCTTTCTCTCCTTTTTTTTTTGGTCTATATATTAAAAAAAAAAAAGGCCCATCAAGTAGATTTGTTTGAGAATTTAGAGTCAACATAGTAAAAAATGTGCTTTGTACACTATTTTGGTTATACAAATGTCAAAATTCTTATAGATAATACCGTTTCTTAATGTGATATCTTACAGTGTTTCCAGGTTATCTTCATCAACTTCTATAATGTTACATAATTTGTAGATGTCAGAATGACAGGAAATAGAGCTGAATCTGTATGATCCATACCACATAGTGCTTTTTTCACTAAAAGTTCATTGTTCTCCAGTTTTTACTTAGTTGAAGATCATAGTTGTGTTTGATTAATGGAGGTTTTCGGCTTTTATGACCTTAAAGTACTTACAGATTATAAAACTTGAGCCAGAGCCCACTTAACCATACAAAAGGTGCTGAATTCTATATCTCATATTAGACTAACCTGAATTATAGTGAAACATAAATCTGCAGCAGGTTATTTAGTTATAGCAGTAGTAATTTACTGTGTACTTTTATAGTTGCTGTGAAACAAGTAAACCAGAGTTAAAGAGCAACTCACAATTTCAGCAACACCAAAAATGAAAAGAAAGAAAAGCCTGAGAAAGAAGAATGTTGTTTCTTAGAAGTTTGGTTTGAGTAACCACATCATAAATCTAAGTGATTGTTCTGACACTTTGAGGCATTATAAAGAATATTTAATGCATAACATAGCAAGTCTTTAATAAATAAGCTTTAATTATTAATAAATAACCTATTTAATAACTAAATAGGTTAAAGAATAGCAGTTTTATTTCTTCTATAGCACAGATTTCCAAAAAGATAAGAATCTATGACACTTGACACAGGATTAGATATTACAGAATAGACAAATAGTTCGTAGGGACTTCATAACATGTAGGCACATGGCTGCCTTAGAATCCTTTGAGAATTTCACTACTCTGTGATAAATTCATAATTCTTTTACAAGACTAAATATAATTTGATATAAATAATTTACTGGAAGAAAGAGGAAAGAATAAGATTTATATGGTACTCACATTCTGTGCTTAGAAGATAATAGCCTATAAATAGGCTATCAGATTAGGAACTATCAGCCCATACTACTATGATGAACTGCAGCTGAGAGAGAGACTTGTTTTCTGCCTAGTAGGAGCTTGTTGGGCATGACAAGTGGAGCCTGTGTAGGATCTACAGGCAATATGTATATTATGTGGCAAATGTCCTCAGCTGTTCTAGAGCTGCTGCTTAGTTCTCAGTGTCTTCTGATCATCACCTGGTACCTATAGTGCTGCAGCATCCTCACAGTCTTCTGCTTTTTTTAAAAAAATTAAAACATCCCTTCAGCATGGTGCTTACTGCCAGAATGAATTTTTCAAATATTTTTTAATGTCACTTCCCTGCCTAAGAACCTGTGTATGCCTCCTCATTCATTAAACCCCTCTTTTTCAATACTCTGGGTCCTCCATAATCTGCATAACCCAGGATCCCTCCACAAATGTGTGTACTTGTTTATCAGACCAAGTTTCATTCCACAGAGGATCGAGGGATCCCATGAAAACACTAGCCATAAAATAATGCAGTAATATATTTAGAAATGAGGGAGGAAGCATGGAAATACAGAAATAAAGAGAAAAAGATTGAGACTAGAAAATAAAACTTTGATATACAGATCATACTTGCTGTAACTGAGATTTAATGTTTAACTCTGAACTGCTAGATATTACCTATTCTATCTGCTCCAACACACATCTCCTGTAGCATAAACTTTTCCCCACTATGTGTGTTCGGTAGCATTTCTGTGTGTGTGTGCACACATGTGTGTTTACTTACCATCTTTCCATATGTCACCTGTTATTCAAAGTTCATCTCATATATTTCTAACTCCCCAGGAAGCCCTCCTTGTGTGTCCCCCCCATCTTGGAACATCCTTCTTGGACTTTCACAGCCTCTATAGTCACTGCACAGTAGTGTCAGCTTTTTGTGACCCAGCTTTTGTAGTGGTAGGAATTATGTTTTGGGCAAGCTTTCTCAAGGAGATTTTAAGTATTCAAAGAGATTTATGTATATCTAAACTTGACGGTTTGTGGCTTCCTTTGTTTGCATCAACATCCTGTAGTGGAGCCTGTGTCACCAACATTCCTCCAGGCCTTTAAGAGATTGTGTTTTTCTCTCCTGTGTCCTTCATTGGAGCCTGCACAGAGCTGACATTATAACATAGCCAATGAAGTCAGGATTGACTGGCAGGTAAAGTCTGTCTATCCAGTCAATGAGTGCATGGGCAAAAAGCATGGCTTTAATATAATTGGGGCCTTCCAATGTGGACCTTTTCAGATATACACCTATGTGGGTAGCTTAACCATTCTCTCAAGAGAAAGTAGAACATAGAAAAGTGTTACAGTTCTGTACTTTTTTGCCTTAAAGTGCAATTGTAAACCAGTCCCCCTCATAATGTCATTACTCCTGACTATATTCATGCTGTGTTTCTGGAATGAACCTTGGATAGCCCCAAAACCCATCTGCTAAAACTTTTTTTTTTTTTCAGATTCATTTTGTTTATTCATTGAATAAATTTTGTTACCGAGGTTACAGGCATTGTGCAAGATGCTAAAGATACAGTAGTGAGCAAAATGGACTGCTCCTGAACTCAAGCTGTTGCTCTTGTCTGGATTACAAATGATTCACACTGCTGATTAGTGCACACCCCTCAGTCCTTGCCTTACTTGACCTCTCAACAACTGTTGACACTATTTCCCACTTCTTTCTCCCGGAAACACTCTCCTGTTTTCCTTCATCTTCTTTTTTTTTTTTTTTAATTGTTGTTCAAGTACAGTTTTCTGCCTTTTACTCCCCTCTCAGTCCTCCCCACCTCCCTCCTGTTTCTTACCCCGCCCTTTTTTTGGTCCATGTGTCCTTTATATTTGTTCCTGTAAACCCTTCCCCTTTTCCCCTGAAATTCCCCCCCCCTCCCCTCTGGTCACTGTCAGCTTATTCTCTATTTCATTGTCTTTGGTTATATTTTGCTGTTTGTTTGTTTTGTTGTTTAGGTTCCTATTAAAGGTGAGTTCATATGGTATTTATCTTTCACTGCCTAGCTTATTTCACTCAGCATAATGCTTTCCAGTTGCATCCATGCTGTTGCAAAGGGTAGGAGCTCCTTCTTTCTGCTGCATAGAACTCCATTGTGTAAATGTACCACAGTTTTTTGATCCATTCATTTACTGATGGGCACCTAGGTTGCTTCCAACACTTAGCTATTGTAAATTGTGCTGCTATGGACATTGGGGTGCATAGGTTCTTTTGGATTGGTGTTTCAGGGTTCTTAGGATATAATCCTAGCAGTGGGATTGCTGGGTCAAAAGGCAGATCCATTTTTAGTTTTCTGAGAAAATTCCCTACTGTTTTCCACAGTGGTTGTACCAGTCTGCAGTCCCACCAACAGTGCACTAGGGTTTTCTTTTCTCCACACCCTCTCCAACACTTGTTGTTTGTTGCTTTATTTATGATGGCCATTCTGACCAATGTGAAGTGGTACCTCACTGTAGTTTTAATTTGCATCTCTCTGATAGCTAGCAATACTGAGCATCTTTTCATGTGTCTCTGGACCCTCTGTGTGTCCTCCTTGGAGAAGTGTCTGTTCAAGTCCATTTTTTAATTAGGTTGCTTGTCTTCGTAGAGTGGAGTCGTGTGAGTTCTTTATATATTTTGGAGATTAAATCCTTGTCTTGCTAAAACGTTTTTAACTATAATGAATCTTTCACTCACAAAATGTTCTAATAACTTACACTCGGGATTGTGCTACTAGTTACTTGAATTTGGTGAGCAGCCGAGAGGGCGTGGGGCAAAGAGGTGAAGAGCTACCAGGACGATACAGAAACTCATGTGAAATTAGCAAAGATGAGTTTCGCACACCTGGTGTTATCCACAGTCTGTTTAAGTGCTATCAGTACTTCTGTATGTCTCAAGTCAGACCTTTGGCAGACCTGGCAGGCCTGCACCCATGTCTGGGAAGATACTACACTGTCTTGTACTTTCTGTAGTACTCAGAACAGATGTGGTTCCATATTCTTTGCCATCAAAGAAATTTTTATGTCTTTAACCTCATCTGTTGGTGTCCTTGTTCATTCATATCATCATCCTTTAGTAATGCTTGTGCAATGACCATTTTTAAAAAACATACCTCAACTAAAAAGACTGAACTGAAGAATTCTCATACATACATACTATAGGCATACCTCATTTGATTGTGCTTCACTCTATTGGACTGCACACACACTGTGTTCTTTTACAAGTTGAAGGTCAGACCTCCACTGGTGAAAAGATTACAACTGTTTTATTGCGTAGTAGCTTCATTTTGGTCATCTGGAACTGAACCTGCAGAATCTCCGAGGTGTGCCTAAACTAACTTGAGAATATGTTGTTGCTATTAGAATTAGTAAAAATATACATCTAAAAAGGGTCTCTAAATTTATAGTAATTTTTGTTACTATATGTGGTCTTGAAGATGACAAAAGACACTTTCATTTGAGGGGAAATGAGGATGGAGGGATCGGCACAATTTCTTTTTTATGATAAAAGAAGTCCTTGTTTTTACATACCTTTGGGTTCTAGAATTTATTCCAAATTTCCTTAATGTACCTTCAAGGGCCTTTGCAAACTAGCCCTTGTGTACTCCTCTAGCATGGGCTCCTACTTTCCTGTCCTTCATTGTGGTGAAAACCCCCTCTTTTTTGCCTCTCTACATTTCCTGTTGCCCTATACATCTTAACTGACCCCCAAAACTGTTCTGAATCTTATCTGTGAAATCAGCACTGTTTTCTTAGATTTCTTTTGTGTGTGCGTGCATGCCTACACTAATAAAGTAATCCTATTAGTAGGTGTTTTATGATACTCACATTTACAAGGTTTATCAATACTTATACTGAGTTATCAATAAATACTTGCTGAAGAAAGGAAGGAAAAGATGATGTGCACATGACATTTCATAAATGTGTTTTTATGTGTAGCTTCTGGGTATTGTAATTATTTAGGATTTATATTGATATATGAAGATTATTGTTAACATCATTGACTTGGTGGTTTCTATTATAGATGAAGGTGAGTAATATTTGGTTAAATTATGTTTTGTGTTAATTTGTTTTTAAACCCAAAGATTTGGATTTTAGCTCGATCACTAACTATAGTTAAAGTCACTAATCCTATTTCCTTACCTCTAAAATATGAAATTCTAACGTGTTTTCATTCATTCATATATTTGTGCATTAACCAAGTCTTTATGTTTTAGGCATTATTATTTTTATATTTAAATTTTAATTTTTAAATAATTATATTGCTCTTTCTACTTATTGCCTAAACCTTTAGAAAATTCATGAAAATGTTTATTTTCCTGTTAGCTTGATTGTCTACCTTTGTCTTTTGAAAAATTGCACAAAATAAATTGTCTTTCAAATATATGGTTGGTCACTAGGGATTGTAGTCTCAGCTCTTTATCTCTAAATAATTATATATGGACAGATAATTTAATCTTAGCCCAACACCTGAATGATATACAGAAATTGCTTTTTGTCTGTCCCTTACTAGGGAAGCATTGGTTGCCAAATAGAGTACTAAAGAAATTGATATGTTAGATTAGCTATTTTTTCCCCAGACAGAGAAAGTAATAGAATATAAGAAATTTCATGTAAATTTATGCAGTGGATGAGTTAGTTATAATTTCCAGGTGCCATCTTCTCAGAATGTTTCTCCTTTGTAAATAAGACATTTTCTTTGCTTTTATCTTGGTTGTCTTCATTGTACCTTTGTTCAAACCCAGTTATAAATGACTGTGTGGCAAACTGAAAAGAGGTAGACAGGTTCAGCATTTGAAGGTTTTTCCTGCACAAGGGAATTTTATGAATCTAACTTGAATATTAAAATCATGAACTAGTTCATTGATTTCTTGGTAAAAAAAAAAGAAAAAGGGAAACTTTTAAGTGAGAGCAGGAGGATGATGTTCTTTGCACGTGTCGTGTTGTGTTTCAGCAAAGGTGGTGCTGGGGCTGTGCTGAGTTCTAGACTGCAGGAAGAGTGAGAATTATGTGCTGAGTGTTCTAGATTGCAGGAAGAGTGAGAATTATAAGGTGAGGATGGTAAAATGTAGAAAACTGATGGTAACTGAGATTTTCATCCTTTCTATAACCCATTCCATTTAAGATGGAGATTCTTATGGAGAATTTTAGATGTATTTATACAATTTAAAAGGACAGTGATCGATTATTTTTCATAATCAGCTGTTGCTTATTATGTACAGCAGATCATGATTTTTCTATTTTTAATTTGTAATTCATGTTAACTAGAAAATAGAAGGCTAAAACAAATAATTCAGCAGATTTAAGAAAATATTATCATAGCTTACCTTAAAGATGATTTATTAAATTTTGTAAATCTTAATTTTGCTGCTATCGTCATGGGGTGAAATAACAAAGTTAATCATTCAAAATGTACAACTTCTTAGTGGTATTTTCTCATTTGGGTATAGTTTTTTATAAAATACTTTGTCTTTAAAAATGTAAAACTTCCAATCAAGAACAATTATGTGACTTTTCAAGTAAATAATTATTGTAAAATCTCAAGGGAACTCAGGGGCAATTTAGGTTTTATTTTCATTTTGAAGAACAAAAGATCTTCAATTACTGCTATAAAGACTATTGAGTAATTGCTTTCATCCTTCTCTTTACTTTTATTTCATTTCATTTCATTTCATTTATTTAATTTTAATTTTATTTATTTATTTGTTTGTTTGTTTGTTTGTTTTTGGTGGAAATTTCTCAACCTATGTAGAAACTTTAGAAAGTTGGATTTGTAGTTGGCATTTATATCTTGGCCTATTGAGATCATGACTATTTGGGGCAGTTTCAAAATACGAAAAACATGGAATTTTAGGTAATTTGTAATTTAAGTTTAGTGAGGTTTGGAGAATCTACTCTGATTAATAGAAGCCAGCTTTGACCAGGGTAATTAAAAAGAGTGCATACTGAGGGCAGTCTTGTTACAGAACAAAAAGGGGGGGGCCAACGGCAATATACTATTACCGAAAGGAATTCCCCAGGTTCGTTATGTCTGCCGCTTTATAGGAAAGATGTTTCACAATGCCAGAGATTCGTGAAAAGGAATGGAAATATTTATTTAATGCTGTACAGACTTAAAGTAGTGACCTAATGTCTTCATCAAAATCCCAAAGTCCTTTAAAACACCCACAAACACATACAGTCCTTCTTTCCCCCCTTTGCCCAGTCTGGGGTACCGTATCTCAGGAAAAGAAATAGAAGTCTGTGGCTCAGGCAGCCCCCAGTTCTTCCCAGTAATCAGTCTTGGCTGGTAGGCCCCCCTTGGTTCCCAGCACTATCTGCTGTGTTGCTGGGATCTCTGCTAAAGCTGGGTGGTGGTTCCCCCTTCTAAAGCTGCAGGGGTCCCCACTCTGGCAAAGCCAAGTGGTTCTCCCTCTGCCAGAAGTGCGTGGCTCTCTCCTTTCTATTGCCACAGCCAAATGGTTCTCTCTCTGCAATGGCTGCAAGGAGGGGGTGTCGCCACTCTACCAAAGCTGAGTGGCGATTCTCTGCTAAAGCCACGTGGTGATTCTCTCTCACAGGGCTGCGGGAGTCCCCATTCTGGCAAAGCCACGCGGTCCCCTCTCCACTGCCCCAGCTACGTGGTCCTCTCCCCAATAGCTGCTGCATCTGGGTTTAAATCCTTGAGCCAGTCTTCCTCTGCAGCCCCATTTCCACTCCTCCCACAATTGGCCACACTTGCCAACACTCTCATATCCTTCCAGCTTTATTGGGCTGCCATCATGAGTCTGGGCAGGCGTGGCCTCATGTCATGGAGCCAGTCTTCTCCAAGATCCTATGCAGGCGCTGTAACTCTGGGGACCTGAACCCGTTATGTCTTCGTGGGGAAGTTACTTCCATTCCCCTGGCTCAGAGCATGGCCACAGCTATTTAACATATCTATGCAACCAGTCAAAGGTTATAGATGTGTTAAATGACCACGCCAGAGGTTAGCTACAAGGCCGTTGCTATATGAAACAGCCCTCAATGGCCCTGCTCCACTTGTTCCTTCCCCGAACCCACACCTATGGGGGTGGGGGTGAGGACATCCTAATATTTCCTGAACACCTTGAGTTCTAGACCCCATTCCAAATCCCTGTTTGGGGTCTCCCCTCTTGGCTGCACCCTGTAACAGTCTTACAAATGCTTGAACAGTAAAATTACCTCTATTTCAAAGGTTTAAAGAGTTTTTTTTAGCCAATGGAGTACTCTTTAGAAAAAACTTTTCCAGAGTATTGAGTACCATCATTGGAAGTTTTTTGCTTGGCGTAGAAGGCATGACTTTCTATTTATTAGTCCCATCATATTATATTTAAGTCTTGTATGTTCACCTTTGAATGTAAACTCAGTACGGTCAGAAAACTTTTCTTTAGTCTCTTGTTAAGTGATTTTTCCCCAAAAATCTAAATATTATTTTTAACAAGTAGATATTAAGTATTCACTATTTTTAATAATATTGTTAAAAAACTAGGATGTAATAATTATCACGAAAAATAAGAGATTAGAATTTTAGCCCAATATCTAGTCATTTTGATTAATATAGAGGTAATAGCTGAGGAAAGATCTAAGTCCTGTTAGAATAGAATAGATAACTCAGGTACCAAATGTACATGATGCTTCTATTCCAGCTGTTTTGCTTTCAGAAACTTAAATAAACCTTTTTTCAGATAAACCAAAAGTTATCAACCTGCTGTCTAGAAACAAGTTGTTTTCTTCCTGTTTGGTTTGTAATAAGCCATTTGTGTATACCATGCGTCCAGATTTCACGTTCAGAGGAAGTGAGGCAGAAATCTAAGAGGTACGTGAATTGAAAAGGACTTTAACAGAAGATCTACTTTGTTGTGATTATGTTATTAATGTTGGACCATGTACATCTGAAAATAGCTCCTGAGAAGAACTGTTAAAGAGCAGTTGTTGCTGGTTGTTTGTGTGTTTTAAAGAATATTGATAATGGCCACACCTGTACTTTTAAAAAGCAAAACTGATGAGCAAATTTAACAATGAACACGGAATTAAAGATATCCACAGCCTCTTAATGGTTTTTAGAACTAGTGATTTATGGAGCAGTATTCCTTTGCATTTTTGCATTTTTTCTTTCTGACAAAGCATGTTTTAATTTTTCTCTTGCTAGGTCCCATTTGGGAAGGAGTTGGTATGCTCTTATGTGCAATGATAAATGCATGTGTTGGTATCTGTCTAGCCACCAGTCCCTTTTTCCTAAAATGCTAACCTGTACATGTTTCCGAGTTCTCTGATTCATACTGAGGTAGAAAACTGAGTCTCTAGCTTATTTCTAAAGCAACATCATACCTGGTCTTTATCAGAATTGTCGCTGAATTCTATTTCTAAATCATACCAGCTCTATAACTCAGAAGAGCCCATCAGTTTAGTATTAGAAATTCCTCCTGATATCTTGTCTTACTGAACTTTCTGTTGGAAAGGAAAGATAATTTTATTCAGTGCCTGTCTGTTGCTTCAAATAATTTGTGCGTGTGTAATCCTCACCCGAGAGTGGCATTTTCTGTCTGGTCTTGACTGGAAGACTGAAAAACTAAAGATCTGCCACTACCTTGTTCCATACTCTTAGGAAATTTGCTTAAACTCCATTGGTTAGCCTGTGTGTGCTTGCTTATGTTTACTTGTAATCTATGAAGAAAGAGCTAATCCTCTTTTTTAATTGTGATAAAATATACAACACAAAATTTACCATTGTAAACACTTTAGGTATATGCTATAGTAGTATAAAGTATACACACCATTATGCAACTGATCTGTAGAACTTTTTATTTTGTAAAACTGATACACTATACCCATCGAACAACTTTTTCCCTCTTCCTCCAGCCCCTTGGCAATTATCATTTTACTTTCTGTTTCTAAGAGGTTGGCTGCTTTAGATACTTCATATGAGTGGAATCACACAGTATTTGTCTTTTTATTTTCACTGGCTTATTTTCACTTAGCGTAATGTCCTCAAGATTCATCCATACATCTGTCTGAATTTCCTTCCTTTTAAAGGTTGAATAATATTCCATTGTATGTATATATTACACTTTGTTTATGCATTCATCCCTTTGAGGACATGTAGGTTGGTTCCACCTCTTGGCTATTACAAATAATGCTACCATGAACATAAGTGTCCGAAGGTCTCTTTGAAATCCTTTGCTAATTTTTAATGCAACTTGCAGTTTTGATCAGGAGAAGCAATGGTTCCAAACTGTTTTGTTTTCATCTTAACCACTGTCTTATTTGTAATCACCTGTGATAACAAAGAATTGGAGTGGGTCAAAATAACAAAAAGTTCCAACAGTATATACGTCTTTGTTTTTGTGACAGTTTCCTTTGCTATAATAATCTGTGTAACAACAACATTATATTTACAGTAAGGATACAGAACGCAAAGTACAGAAAAAGATATTAAGGTGACAGTAACTAGTTGCTTAATGGCATGTGAAATATCTCATAAGTGAAGAATATGAGCTTACACATGATTTGTATGCCATATAAAGTTAAAAATGCCATGTCTTGATGGTACATGGAAAGTTATTTTTAAAAGTGCAGATTCTTACACGTGGAATATCATCAGTAGTATGACACTGTAGTGTAAGAAAATTGAGAAAACCCCAAGCATGTAATTTAGTGTAATTATTTAAAAAGTGATGTGCCTCAAATATGCAAACATGTCATTTCTGAATAATTAATGAACAAATTCAACTGATAATAAAACTAAAATAATGAAGTTTCATAATTGAAGAAAAATAACAATTTAAAATTATAGACAGCATAAGACAAGACAGTGTTATTAAAATGACCTTTAAATTTTGAGTGCCTGATTTTAGTAATACCTAATAATTTGGGTGACAGGTTCATAGTAAGTCACTTTTATTGCTATGTAACAAAAACGAAAAGTCCAGGGAATTATTCATTATTCTCCTTAAATAATGACAAAAAATCTTGTGGTTTTATGATGAGTTTGTGACCAGTCTTGGCTCAGTAGCAAACCGTGGACCATAATGCTTTGAGAATTGTATCTCCAAGACAGCAGTTCTCTCTCCATGTACATGAACTCTTCAGGGGTATACTGCCCACTTATGATAGTGATGGTAGTTATACATAATTCATTTTCCCTTTCAACTGTAATGTACACATTATTATAGCAGTGGCTGACAGATAGGTAGTTGAACAGAGTTAGTCCGTGTGTTGTGGATTAAAAAGGCATTACTTGCTACAAGCGAGAGTCACAGGGTGAAGTCACCAGTGCCTAAGTGAATCACATGTTAGCTGGAACATTCAAAAGCTTCACAAGTATATAAGCCATTTTACCCTCATAGCAGTCATTCCAGCCAAACCTGACCCAGTACCAAAGAATGATGTAGTTGAATAAAATAATTATAAATAACTTGTAGATGAAACACAAGACCTCACGTTTTTATAAATGACGTGTGAGGTATGGCCCTGTAGGATTAATTGTGTAGCATAGTGAACGTTTTTTTAAATGTCATTAAAATATTCTTGGAGCCCTGGCTGGGTGGCTCAGTTAGTTGGAGCATTGTACTGAGCACTAAAAGGTTGTGGGTTCAAGTCCCAGTCAGGGAACATACTCAGGTTGGGGGTTCAGTCCCCAGTTGGGGTGCTTATGGGAGGCAGCTGATCAAAGTTTCTCTTACATGCTCACACTCTCCCCCCCTTCCTTCTCTCTCTAAAATCAATAAACATATCCTCATGTGAGGACTTTAAAAAATTCTTGGAGGGGGTCCTTTATTTATGAACTTACATATAGTAAAATTCATTATCTGTGATAGTCATTTCTGTCAGTTTGACAAATACATAGAGTTTTGTATCTGCCACCATTAGTGGTTGGTGCCACCATTAAAGGTTCCACCAACTCAAATATTTATTTCTTTTTTAAAAATTTAATCTGTACTGTAATTTTTTCCATTACCATTTGGTCCCCTGATACCTCACTGCCCCCAGCAATTACCATGTACATGAATCCTTTATCCTCTTTGCTCAATCCCTCCACCCACTGACTATTCCTCCCCGCCCCCCCGCTAGTTGTCATCTGCTCTTCATATATGAGCGTGTCTTGGTTTTGCTTGTTACCGTATTTTGCCATGTATAATGTGCTCCTGTGTATAATACGTACCAACTTTTTTGGCTGAAACTTTCAGTAAAAATATCTTTTGTTTTAACTTTTTAATTCAATTTTTATTCATGTATATTTAGATACTTGTATTTTATATTATAAAGTAATTTTATCATTTATTTTTGAACATATGCTACAAGAAATTTTATGTAATAAATAATTACAAAACACAAGAACAGATACAAGGTATTTCAGGTACTACCTGTGTATAATGCTCATCTTTATTTTTCTGTCAAAGATTTGGGCAGGAAAGTGTGCATTATACATAGCAGAATATGGTAGTTCAGTTTGTTTGATCCCAAATATGAGTGAAATCCTATAGTATTTATTTTTCTCTGACTGGCTTATTTCACTTAGCATAATGTTCTCCAGGTCCATCCATACTGTCCCAAGGATAAATTTTACCTTTTTTTTTACGGCCAAGTCGAATTCCATTATGTAACTGTCTCACAGTTGTTTTATCCACTCATCTACTGATGGACAATTGGGCTGCTTCTGTATCTTGGTGATTGTAAATAATGTTGCAGCGAAAATAGGGGTACATATGGTCTTTTGAATTAGAGTTAGGTTCCTTTGGATATATTCCCAGAAGTGGGATCACTGGGTCAAAAGACAAATCCATTTTTGATGTTTTGAGATATATCCTCACTGCTTTCCACACTGGTTGCACCAGTCTGCTTTCCCACGAACAGTGCGAAAGGGTTCCCCTTTCTCCACATCCTAGCCAGCACTTGTTTGTCGATTTATTGATAAAAGCCAATCTGACAGGTGTGAGATAGTATCTCATTGTGGTTTTAATTTGTATTTTTCTGATGATTAGTGATATTGATCATCTTTTCTTATCCCTATTCACCATCTGTATGTCCTCTTTGAGGAAGTCTCTATTCAGGTCCTTTGCCCATTTTTTCATTGGATTGTTTATTTTTTTGATGTTGAGTTTTGTAAGTACTTTATAAATTTTGGATATTAACACCTTATCAGATGTATTGGCTAATATGTTCTCCCATTCTGTGGGTTGTCTTTTTATTTTGTGGATGTTTTCTGTCTCTTATTTTTAAGTTTTTTTTTTCTAATTGTTGTTCAAGTACAGTTGTCTCCATTTTCCTGCCACCACTTTCCCCTGCCCCATACACTCTCACCTCCCACTTGTTTATGATTTCCTTTGCTGTGCAAAAACTTTTTTATTTGATATAGTCTCATTTGTTTATTTTTTCTTTTGTTTCCCTTGCCTGGGAAGATATATCCAATAAAAAAATGGGTACAAGCAGTGTCCTAGATTTTGCTGCCTATATTTTCTTCTAGGATTTTTATGGTTTTGAGTCTAACATTTAAGTCTTTGATCCATTTTAAATTTATTCTTGTGTGTGGTATAAGAAGGTGGTCTAGTTTCATTTTTCTGCACATATCTGTCCAATTTTCCCAATACGATTTATTGAATAAACAATCCTTAGTCCTTTGTATGTACTTGCTTCCTCTGTCAAATATTAATTGACTATAATGGTGTAGGTATATTTCTGGGCTGTCTATTCTGTTCCATTGATCCATGTATCTGTTTTTATGCCAGTACCAGGCTGCTCATGAAATTGTTCCTAGTATTTTCTTACAGTCCTTTGTCCTTCTACTCACTTTGGACTTAGTTTGTTGTTCTTTTTCAAGTTCCTTTAAGTGTGAAGTTAGATTGTTTATTTGAGCTTTTTCTTGTTTTTTTTTTTAGATAGTTCTATGATATTATAAATTTCTCCGTTAGGATTGCTGTCCCAGTGTCCCATAGATTGTGGATTGTTGTGTGGTAATTTTCATTTCTTTCGAACTGTTTTTTGATGTTTTCCTTGATCTTATTGTTGACCCATTCATTGTTTACTAACATGTTTTTTAACTTCATGTCTTTGCATGTTTTTCAGTATTTTTATTGTGACTGATTTCTAATTTCATAGCCTTGTGGTCAGAGAAGATGCTTACTATGATTTCAGTCTTAAATTTATTGAGAGTTGTTTTGTGTCCCAACGTGTGGTCTATCCTAGAAAACGTTCCACATGCACATGAAAAATATTTATATTCTGCTTTGACATGAAATGCTCCAAAGATAACAATTAAATCCATTTGACCTAGTGTGTCATTTCAGGCTGTTGTCTCTGTTGATTTTCAGTCTGGAAGATCTATCCATTGAAATCAGTGGGGTGTTAAAATCCCCAACTATGACTGTATTTCTGATCATCTCTCCCTTGTGTCCATCAAGGTTTGCTTTACATGTTTAGGCGCTCCTGTGTTGGGTGCATGTGTGTTTACTAGGGTTGTATCCTCTTGCTGCGTTGTTCCCTTTATCATTCAGTAGTGTTCTTCTTTGTCTTCCACTATGGCCTTGGTTTTAAAGTCTATTTTGTCAGATAGAAGTACTGCTAGTCCAACTTTTATTTTTCTTTTTGTTTTACATGAAATATCTCTTTCCATTCCTTTACTTTTAATCTGTGTGTATTTTTTTATTTGAGATGGTCTCTTGGAAGTAGCATATATATAGGTCTAGTTTTCTTAATCTATTCAGCTACCCTGTGTCTTTTGGTTGAAGCATTTAAGCCATTTACATTTCAGGTGATTATTGATAGATACATATTTAGTGCCATTTTATTGTTAGTCTGTTTTCCCTCTTCTCCTCCTTCTCTTCTTCTTCTTCTTCTTCTTCTTCTTCTTCTTCTTCATCATCATCATCATCAAGCAAGCCCTTTAACATTTGTTGCAGTACTGGTTTGGTGTTAACAAACTCCTTTAGCTTTTTCTTGTCTGGGAGCCTTCTTATTTTTTCTTTGATTTTAAGTGATAGCCTTGCTGGGTAAAGTAGCCTTGGTTGTAGACCCTTGCTTTCCATCACCTTGAATATGTTATACCGCTCCCTTCTGTCCTGAAATGTTTCTGTTGAGTACTCAGATGCCAGTCTAATTGATGCTTCCTTGTAGGTAATTACCTGCTTTTCTCTTCTAGCTTTTAGATTTCTCTCCTTGTCTTTAAGCTTTGTCATTTTAATTATTATGAGTCTCAGTGTAGGCCTCTTAGGGTCCAACATGGTTAAGACTCTCTGAGCTTCCTGGATTTGTGAGGCTTTTTCCATTACCACACTAGGGAACTTTTCAGTCATTATTGCTTCAAAGAGGTTCTCAATCCCTTGCTGTTTTTCCTTCTAGTATTCATGATGTGGATGTTGTTAAATTTCATGTTGTCCAAAATGTTTTTTAAACTGTTCTCATTTTTTTTAATTCATTTTATTTTTGTTGCTCTGCCTGGGTGTTTTTCTGTCCTCTGCTTCACATAAACTACTGCTTATTGCTTCCAGTGTATTATTTATCTCAGATAATGCATTTTTTATTTCTTTTTTTTACTTCTTTTTTATTGTTATTCAAATACAGTTTTCTGCCTTTTTCCCCCACTGCTCCCCACCACCCCAACAGTCTCCATCTCCCTCCCCTGTTTTCATTCCCCCTTTGTTATTGTCCATGTGTCCTTTGTATTTGTTTCTGTAAACCCTTCACCATTTTTCCCCATTACCCCCTCCCTTCTCCTCTCTGGTCACTGTCAGCCTGTTCTCAATTTCAGTGTCTTTGACTATATTTTGCTTGCTTGTTTGTTTTGTTGATTAGGTTCCTGTTAAAGGTGAGATCATATGGTATTTGTCTTTCACCACCTGGCTTATTTCACTTAGCATAATGCTCTCCGGTTCCATCCATGCTGTCACAAAGTGTAGGAGCTCCTTCTTTCTTTCTGCTGAGTAGAATTCCATTGTGTAAATGTACTATCGCTTTTTGATGCATTCATTTACTGATGGGCACTTAGGTTGCTTCCAACACTTGGCTATTGTAAATTGTGCTGCTATGAACATTGGGGTGCATAGGTTCTTTTGGATTGGTGTTTCAGGGTTCTTAGGATATAATCCTAGCAGTGAAATCGCCAGGTCAAAAGGCAGTTCCATATTTAGTTTTCTGAGAAAATTCCATACTGTTTTCCATAGTGGTTGCACCAATCTGCAATCCCACCAACAGTGCACTAGGGTTCCCTTTTCTCCACAACCTCTCCAACACTTGTTTGTTGCTTTGTTTATGACGGCCATTCTGACCAGTGTAAAGTGGTATCTCATTGTGGTTTTAATTTGCATCTCTCTGATAGCTAGCGATACTGAGCTTATTTTCATGTTTCTGGACCTTCTGTATGTCTTCCTTGGGGAAGTGTCTGTTCAAGTCCTTTGCCCATTTTTGTAATTGGGTTGCTTGTCTTCTCAGAGTGGGGTCATGTGAGTTTGTTATATATTTTGGAGATCAAAGCCTTGTCCAAAGTAAAATGGGCAAATATGTTTTCCCATATAGTTGGTTCTCTTTTCATTTTAATGCTGTTTTCTTTAGCTGTTCAAAAGCTTTTTATTTTGATGAGATCCCATTTGTTTATTCTTTCCTTTATGTCCCTTGCTCTAGGGGACATATCAGTGAAAAGACTGCTGTGTGGAATATCTGAGATTTTCCTGCCTATGTTCTCCTCTGAGACTTTTATGGTGTCACAACTTATATTTCAGTCTTTTATCCACCTTGAATTTATTTTTGTGTAAGGTGTAAGTTGGTGGTCGAGCCTCATTTTTTTTTTTTTTGCATGTAGCTGTCTAGCTCTCTCAACACCATTTGTTGAAGAGGCTATTTTTACTCCAATTTATGCTTCTTCCCCCTTTGTCGAATATCAATTGATCGTACAGACTTGGGTTTATTTCTGGGCTCACTATTCTGTTCTGTTGGTCCATGTGTCTGTTTTTATGCCAGTACCGAGCGGTTTTGATTACAGTGGCCTTGTAGTATACTTGATAATCAGGTATTGTGATCCTTCCTACTTTGTTCTTCTTTCTCAAGATGGCTGAGGCTATTTGGGGTGTTTTTTGGTTCCACGTACATGTTGAAATATTTGTTCTATATCTGTGAAATATGCCGTTGGTACTTTAATCGATATTGTGTTGTATCTATAAATTGCTTTGGGTAGTATGGACATTTTGATGATGTTAATTCTTCTGATCCATGAACATGATATATGTTTCCATTTGTTTGTGCCTGCCTTAATTTCTTTCTTCCTTCAGTGTTTCATTTTTTTATTTCTGACTAGTCCTTTTTGTGGCTTTCATGTCTTTTTTCATGCTATCGAGTATCCTTATAATCATTACTCTAAACTCTCTATCTGATAAATTGCTTGCCTTGATTTTATCTAGATCTTCTTTTGGATAATTCTCTTGTTCTTTCATTTGGGGTGTGTTTCTTAGTCTTCCCATTTTGGCTGCTATTTTGTATTTTCCACCTTAGTTATTAAACTTATTAGCTGGAGTCAGCAGCCTGGCTGAAGCTCCACAAGGTAGGGCAGAGTAATTCCTGTGGGTAGGGCTGTTGTTTCCCCTCAGGCTGGTGCCTTTTGGGGAGGAGTGCTCTGCCTGAGAGAGACGGCTCCTGCTGTGTGGGGAGTGACGCAGCACAGGGATCTCGGCGGCTGCTCCTTCAGTTTTAGCTTCAGAACCACCAACCCCAGGCTCTCCTCAAGCACCTCTACTCCACTCTGCGCCCTGCTCTGCTGGAGCCCAGGGTCAATGGCTGCAAGTGAAGTTCTGTGCATTGACCAGTTA
Source organism: Tonatia bakeri (assembly GCA_004024845.1). Taxonomy (NCBI): domain Eukaryota; kingdom Metazoa; phylum Chordata; class Mammalia; order Chiroptera; family Phyllostomidae; genus Tonatia; species Tonatia bakeri. Next base: position 22,099 of record PVIA01009465.1, on the reverse strand, counting down.
AGGTGCTCTCTGCATCTCTCTGTCTCCCTGGCAGACAGAAGCCCTGCATTTTTCACAGCTGGATGTTATTTGGATTCCTTTCCAGGTCTGGTGTTGTAGGCTAGGTAGCCCAGCTTGGTGTTTAGACCTTGCAGTTCTCGGGTTGGGGGGGGGGGGGTCTTCCCTGCTGCTGAAATATCCCTCCAGAACTTCAGCTGCTGCCCTTGGGAGCCCAACCAGCCCTCTTGCGTCTTCTCAATACTCCCAGTCACATTGTGGTGAAGTGGTTTCCTCCTCGTGTTCGTGGTTTGAGGCTTCTCTCCAGCTAATGGAGTTATTCAGGATGATTTCTCTACAGTTTAGTTGTAAATCCAGATTGTTCTTGGGAGGAGGTTAGTGTAGCTTCCACTTACTTCTCCACCACATTTGGATCATTTAAATATTTATGTCTTGCTGTCTCCTCCCAACCTCAGCTCATGACAATCACTGATCTCTTTTCTGCCCCATATAGGTTTTCTTTTTCCATATTTTATATAAATAGGACAATTGAATATGGAGCCTTTTGGGGGGTTGTTCTTTTTTAATTAGTAAGATGTGTTTGTGATTCATTCATCATGTTGTTATTGTTGAGTAATACTCCATCAGACTATTTAGTAGTTTGTTTACAAAGTAGTCCTTTTATTTATGCTTGAGCCACCCTCCACAAGTACTCTGGTCCATTTTTACATTGATACTTTCACCTGTTTAATGTTAAGTATTGTTATTATTTCAATTATGTTCTATTTTGCATGTTGTTTTATGTTCACCTAATATGAATGCACTAAGGAGATTTAAATCTATTGCATATTTCTGCCCAAGTGAGAATTTGGTTTGGAGAAGGCAGGAGTGTACTTAAGAAGGATAAGGCCACCAAACTGCTAGAATGTCTTTTCCCAGTTTGCCCATTTCTGTTAATGATGATAAAGATTACTGTAGACTTCTTCACATGCTTTTCTCATTTAGCACTCACAACAGCACGGACTGGTCGATGGCAGTGTTTAAGTTTTGCACAGCTGAGGGAAACAGAGGCTCCCTGAGTTAGTAAATTGTCTAGTAAGTTCACACAGCTGGCCACTGATGGAATGATTAATTCAGCGCCTTGTCACTCATTAAAATTTTTATTATTGTGAGAAGAGTGGCGGAGTGGGCTTGTAATTTGTATTTTACTTAATATTTAGTGTAACTTTCCTCTGGAGAGAAGAGAGACAGCCAACAGTGGAAGCCAGTGTTGTTAAAGGAGTGTTATGATACTTTAGCATTCTCAGCCTTCTGTTGGGATCTGTGCGATACTCAGATATCAAATAAACAAATGAATAATCAATTTAGGAAGAATAATGAATTTTGTGCAAGGCAGTTGTAGAAGAAATTCTATTTTGCTAAAAGTCTTGTTAATGTTAGAATACTGAATCATAGTCTCCTCTGTCATGCTGTTGTTACATTTTTCTTAGCAGTGCTCAGCACACAGTAATTGTGCAGTCAACAGTCATTGGATAAATATTCCAAATTCTGAAGATCCTTCCAAATTTGGCACTTGCTGTTTCAGTCTTTGAATATTCATGTGCCTTTATTTTTTCCAGCCCTTTTGTGTGCCATGCTTAACTGTGTTCACTTCATGTGTTATTTATATTGCCTCTTCATAGTCCTTCAGTCAAATATTCCTATTGTTTTGGGATGCCTGGAAAAAATAAAGAAGGCACTGACTGAAATTCAGTTAAACTCTATTAGATTTAAGAGGAAATTCTATAAACAGATGTCCTTTGTCTAAACTCTCCTACTTTTCCCCTGGATACTGCTTTTAGTATTCCCAGTATCCTGCATCACTACTGTCTTCTCAGATTCTTCTGTGGTTGGGTGGCCAGAGATGAAATGTGTTGCCTTCTTCTCATTCCCTATGGCTATTTTTATAAATGCTGAATGTTAGGAAGGACACAGATATTTTTGAATAGAATCCTCACAGTTGAAGAGTCCTGGACCCTTGATCAAAGTTAAGGTTTTGAGTGGCAATTCAGCCAGTACGTATTAAAAGTGCACAAAATAACACTCTGGCCAGATACCAAACTATCAAGTATATAAATCACCATTAGATCCAACGTCACCATTATGGAATAAGTTTCTAGAAGATAGAAATAAACTGAAAATAATCTAAGATATTTCAGTTAGTATTACAATATTAGTAGCAGGAGCAGTGATTTCTCAGCAGTGTCAGCTGCTTGCCTGTGTTTGCTGTTCTGCACATTGGCTTTGTAAGATAGAGGTTCACTTTCAGCAGGCGCATTTAGTAATATCATTAACCTTTTTGTGCTTATAATTCAGAAAATAACTTTCAATAATTTTTTTCTGTATGTACCTTTGTACTGGGATTTATAGCTTAGGTAAATCTTAAAAGTCAGTCCAACTCTAACTACTGAACATGCTTGGCTGTTGAAAGCAATTGAACTTTTACTTTAAATTTGAAAGCTATGAAGTATTCTCAATGCTTTCTTCACAGTCTTTACATTGTTTGTCAGGGTCAGAAAGAATTTATCATGCATTTTGAAATGTTTCCTCCTCATGAAATTTTGAGGTGTCAGAGTTGATATCCTGCTTCTTAATTCATGCAGTATGGAAGACTTCTGTTTTAAAATTCTAAATGGAATTAAATTACTAAAATTGAAATAAAATGCATAAGCTTATTTTTATGAAATCTATGTAGTATACAGGAAGGTAATAAAGATATTCTCTATATTCAGACTTTGAATGGATCTCTTCATAATAATCACTGACTGACCAGCAAGCACAGCCATTCACTCCTTCATCCATTGCATGGAATATGGCTTCTACCTCTGCTCTCTACTACAGTGACTGGAATTGTCTCCTTTCCTTTTATTTTATAAATTTTAAGGTGCTTGGCCTAATAAAATATACTGTGGTATAAGTGATCATCTCTTACTTTCTGTATAGTACAAGAAAATATTCTCTTTCACCCCCACATTCACCCTCCCCTCCTATTGCTCAGAAATGATCTAGAGTTATATAACTTTTTCTTTTAATAAAGCCTCAAGTGTGTTAACATTCCTTTTTTTTAAAGAAACCTTTTTTTTTTACAATGAGTTTATTTTTTAAGATTTTATTTATATATTTTTAGAGAGGGAAGGGAGGGAGTGGGGAGAGAGAGAGAGAAAAAAAGAGAGAGACATCAATGTGCGGTCGCTGGGGGTCATGGCCTGCAACCCAGGCATGTGCCCTGACTGGGAATCGAACCTGCGATGCTTTGGTTCTCAGCCCACGCTCAATCCACTGAGCTATACCATCCAGGGCTAAGTGTGTTAACATTTCTAATCAAGACATTTTTTGCTGCCTCAATTTTAACATAGGATTTCAGTTTTGTTTTGCTTTTGCTATGGTTGTGAATGTCTCAGAAAGAAAAAGAAGTAAAGAAAATACAGCATGTATTATGACCTAGTGAACTGAAGTAGACTGGGTATGGTATAATAAAAAATACATTTGCTCTTTGTCCATGATTCCGACACTGCACTCCTAAAACCCTTGGAATTTCCTGAGTGATGGGAGTATATTACTCTTAAGGAGCCTGTCCAGCACACTTGTGTTTATGCCAAGGAAGTGACTGACTCAGGCTGGGGTCTCTAAATAGCTTCAGAATGGGAACTGGTCACCAGAAAGACTGAGCACATTAGAGGATGGGAATTTTTAGTCCTAGCACCATACCTCTAGGGAGGAAGTTGGGACTGGAAATTGAGTTACAGGAGCTCTTGGACAATAAAATTCCAAGGACTTCTGTGTTGGGGAATGCCTGATGTCCTGGGAAGGTGGCTCACATGGAGAGGCCATGGAGGCTCTGTACCTATCCCCACTCCATACCTTCTCCTATTCATCTCTTGTGTTGGGTTGTTCCTGAGTTGCACCCTTTAATAATTAAACTGGTGGGCATAACTATAGAACTTTCATGAGTTCTGTGAGTCATTCCCAAGAATTATCAAATCTGAGGAGGGGGGCATGAGAATCTCTGAATTTGTAGTCAGGCAGAAATCTTGGAGGTCCTATTTACAGGCGGTATCTGAAGTATGAGTATTCTTTTGGAACTGAGCCCTTTACCCATGGGTTATATGTTAACTGTATGTCGTGTCAGAATTGAATTGAATTGTTAGATACTCATTTGGTTCTGGAAAATTAATGTAAAAAATACACCACGTGTTTGGTCTCAAGAAAACACCACAGACCAGGCAAGAGGAAGCAGAGGAGGATTCCAGTAGAGAAAGCAGGTGTGAAGACTCCGAGGAGGCAAGGGTCTTGACTTGTTACTAGCACCTGAAAGAGAATGTGGCTTAAAAAGTTGGAAGCAGGTGATAGACACAATTAGAATTGAAACTTATTTTAAAAACACAAAATCACCATTCTAATTACAACAGAGAATTGGGGTGATCAGGAGGAGGCAAAGAGTGGTTATAGGGAGCCTCGTGAGGAAGCTGGTGCAGTGTTCACACGAGAGAGAATAGAAGCTTGGGAAACCAGGGAGTGAAAATGTTTTATGACATTTATAAATTTTATTGATTCTGATATAGGAGAAGACATAGCGTATGTCCAGGTTAAGTTATGACCTTGGTTATTTAATCATTTAAATCACAGCTTCTCAGTTTTGAAAATGGTAACAAGAGTTTTTTCTTCCTACTTCATAGGGTTTGAAGATCAAGTCAGATTAGGCATGTCAGAGTACTTTGTAAATTTGTTACAGAATGCTACTTCTCATCTGTTTCTTCCCATCGTCAAAACTGAAAACAAGGTAAAAACTAGCTAGGTTACATTTCTTTTTCAGATATTTATTTTCATCTACCCTACTTATAATTGAATCTTCCAAATAATTGTTTTAGGAAAGTTCATTTCTATTTTAGGTGAAATATTTTCTTCTGAAATTCTGAAACTGTATTTCAGAAACAACCAGTTCATAGAGGTGACCCTGATCTCTTTCCAGCCTACTTTGCTTTTGGTGTGTGGCCTACTTTTTCTTTTGTTTCTCAGGACCTCAGTAGAGGTGTGTGAGTGTGACAAGAGGGGCTCTTGGTTCTTGTTTCAAGCTGGGAGGATAGAGAGAGAGGGGAGGGTGACCCGTCAGAGAGAAGTGGTCGCAGCCTCCAACCTGGAAATACCTGAAGAGAAAGAGTAGACTGATGTGGGGGCTCCATAATCAGCCCCATATTAGGGGATCCGCAAGTTGAAGAAGGTTCTGTCAGGTGTTAGGCGTTTAGCAGGGCCGTGGAGTCAGTTCACTCTCATTTGGCTATTCCTCGGTAATAGCAAAGTCCACTCGGCTTTCATTTTAGTGCTTATGCGGGGAGCTGTCCCAGAACAGGTTATCGCCGGGGCAGGAGCGTTGTCTTGCTTACTGCCGCATCTCCAGAACCTAGCAGTGTGTCTGGCACGTACAATGGCTCCTTGTTGAATAACGGTGTTTTTGTAAGGCGCCTTCACAGTATTACTAGGCTGCTTTCTTAGACCATATTCAACATGTGCAATCATGCTTCTGTCCGTATGGGTTCTCTGGAATACATTCTGTTCACATGGATTCCACATAGTCTAGTTGGTTCTTCTTCCTTAACATCTCTCGGACCTCCCCTACCTCCGTCTCCACTCCCACATTCTTCACTGAATCTCCTTTCTCACCTGGGTTTTTGTGTTCTTAAACTGATGCCTTGCCTTCAAATCTTATTTCCTTTAATCAACCTTCCCATTGCTGCCAGGGTGTCAGCACCTCTAAGTCACAAAGTAATTACTGTCCAGTTAAAACACTTAAATGGTTCCCGTTTATAGCTGTGACTTACCAGCGATGGGGCCCTGACACCATCTGAATCAGTTGGGAGGCGATAGGTGTATCAGATACTGGTGCTGTCCCTCGTGAAAATGAATCCAGAAGCTCTGTCAGGTTCCTTATACTTGTTAAGTGTAAAGGTTACCTGAGACCAAAAATCTTAAGAATCATTTTTGAGTCTGCTCTGTCTCCACCTTTAGACAGTAAATTCCTTTCAGAGCATGACTGGAAAATTGTAAATATCTTGTAATCAGATTAGTGTTTGTGAGAATTTGATGACACTCAGTCTTTGTTGATATCCTTGATTATTTTCGAGAAGACCACGGAGTGTGCTGTCAAGTTTGCTCACTGCTTCTGACGGCAGCCTTTTCCCGCCTCTGGTGTTCGTTTCCAGACCTTTTATTTTTAGCAAGGAGCTTTATCGGAAAAGCAATACAGGACTTAAGCAGTGGTGACTAATCCTTATTTTCTTCGCATCTTTGTTCTTTTGTTATGTTTAGAGGTTATCAAGGGAGAGCTGTTCAGAAAGTGTAGAGGACTTCTGTAGAGGCCTGCATAGTCAATTGCTATGCTCTTCTGAATTTTTAGTTTCTGGGAAAGAACATTTGAAAACAAAGAATCATTGAAGTTTGTCTCATATGGTGTGAAAACGAATTTTAAAGATGGCAACTGAGAGAAACTCATCCAGATTTAGTTTTAGTCCTATTATAATCTTTTGAATGCGTGTGGAAATGCTTATTTGTGTTTCTTATCAACTAGATGACAAAACCAGTGTGCCAAAAATAAATTTGTTGTAAGGGATGTTTATTCCATAGATGTGTAATAAGTTTATTTTAACATTTTATTCCTTAGTTCTTTGACAAAAATAAACTACCATAAAACCAGAGCAAAAGAAGCCCACCTTCCTACCTCTTGTATGAAGTAGATAGTTCCCAGGTTCTTCCATGTGTTAGTGTTTTTCCTATCCTGCTATTTCTTTCCTTTTCCCATTGTTCTTAGTGACTTTATACTTACAGTTGAATTTCAAAGACCCTGTACTGTTAATGAGTTTGTACATACCTGATTGTCATTTTAAAACAGATTATGGTGGCTATAAAGTGATCAGTCATCAGGCAAAAAGGGTGTCTTTACTCTTTCTTCTGGCCTTTTATATTTTGAAATTTACATGTGTGTGGACGGGAGCACTGAACCACTTTATTTTATACGTTATTCTTTGATAGTTATATAGAAGTAATAAAACTCACAGTTTTCCCCCATAGCACATTTGAGAGACAATAGTGATTTTACCTTCAGGGCCATATTTTATTTTATTATATTTTTGAAATGACCAGCTTTCTTTCTCTTTGCAAATGATTACGGTTCTTAAAGTCATATACAGGCCTTCACCAGAATAGAAAACTTCAAATTTGAGGATCTCAATTAGAGGAGCATTTATTTTTGTCTAGAAATAAGACCTGATTGTTCATCAGTTGTTTCTTAACCCACAATATCCCTTGTGTTTTCTTAGGCCAAAGATGAAGAAGAGGCCTTTCTGGATTGGAGTGATGATGATGATGATGGGTTTGATCCGAGCACACTTCCAGATCCAGATAAGCACAGAAGCTCCGAAGAATCAGATAGTGAAGATATGGAGAATAAAATGAGGTGTGTTTTCCCATTGGCGGCATTTAGTATATGAGTCTCCTTTTAATTCTAAATATGTTGTAGAGACAAGGGTCTCATGCTCTTCTCATCATGTTAAGGGCCCTCTCATTGTTTCAGTAATCCCTGTTAACAGTTGTATTTTCTTTTTCTTTCTTTATTCTTTTTTTCTTCCTATCTCTTTTTTTGTGAATCCTTTATGCTTAAGTATTTGATGCACTAGGGTATATTTAATGCAAACAGAGGCAGGATTTTATTTTGATTCACTGTCAAAGGACTCTGTTGAGAGTGTTGTTAAGAATTGTCTCTGAATTTTAAGAAGGGGGCATTATACTTCCACATTTTGTGATATAAAGCTAAGTAACAAATGCATAAAATAAGGGAAAGCTTATACGTGAACAGCCCCTGACAAATTCTTTCAGTTTAAAATTCGTTCATTTGTAATGTGGATTTACTTGCTACCGTGTCCAAAACAGAGGAAATGTGATGAATTGAACAATACTGTTGCTCAGCACTTTGTTTTCGGGGCACTGTGTGTTAGATTACATTGAGATGCTATTGATTTAAAAGTTGAGGACATTGAATTTCATGGACATTCTAACGTGGCTGTTTAAGCAGAAGGTAGGTACTGATGACAGATAAAGTTAATACAATGGAAGAAGGAGGAAGCCCAGTGGAACCCCTGAGTGCTAGCTCAGGTAGGGTTGGAGAAGCAGGCCGCAGAGAGCTGTAATCTGGTTTTAAGTAAGAACGTTATGAAACGGTCTTAAAAAGTTTATCCCCTTAGGAGAAAATGCTGTGGGGAGGTCATTTGAGAGTTACTCTTCATTTTAATCTTGTGCTCATTTAAACTTAGAGAACAGGCTGACAGTGACCAGAGGAGAGAGGGGAGGGAATTTCAGGGGAATTTCAGCGGAAAAGGGGAAGGGTTTACAGGAACAAGTATAAAAGACACATGGACAAAAACTAGGGGGGATGGAAATGGGAGGGAGGTGGGGAGGAAGTGGTGGGTGGGCGGGCTGGGATGCGAGTAAAGGACAGAAAACTGTACTTGAACAATGATTAAAATAAAATTAATAAAAAATAAACATAGACTTATTTTGTAATAGTGAAAATAATGTCATCTTCCCAAATGATGCCAGCAACTTCAGACATTTGCTATTGGACAGTTAGGCTGTGGATATAACAACTTTCTAGTGTATTTGCTGACAGGGTAGTGGGTATTACCTTTACTGACCACAAGAGGCACCACAGGTGAAAATAATTTGATTAGGAGTTAGAAAAATATATAAATGTATGCCATACAAGTTAAATAATTTAGATTCAGGGCATATTCCTAATCTTTAGAAATCAACTTTTAAGAGTAAATGTACACACTTTTCAGAAAGTTCCTTAGTGTACGTCAGCCTGAACTAGCAGTGTGGTTAACTTTGCTGTCCCTTCTGTTCTTGTATGAATGTTTCTCTTTAAGAGTAGTTTATGGGATCTCTGTTTTGGTAGATGTAATCTAACTTAACACATAGGACTTTATATCATTAACCTCTAAATGTTTCTGTATAATTTTACTCTCTGGAGGGAACACTGATCAGTTCTTAGAGTTTGTCATGTGAGCCATATTTTGTGCATCAAACATACCTCGGAAACAGAACTAGCCTTTTAAAGTCATTGTCAAGATGTCAGCATTCCTTCTGTATCTGATTCATAAGGGTTTTTTCCCCCCTAACATTTTCTAATGGTAGTTTCTGGGTCATCTTTAATCTGTGTTTAGCAGACATTTCATTTCAATCTTCTGGCATTTCTTACTCTCAGAGTGATATCTCCATGCTACACCTACTTAATATGATTTGTTGCCGAACAGCTTCACCTGTGTTAGCCTCTTAATTAGCCTGTAAATGCTTTGTAGGTAGAAACCCGGTCTTTCTGTGCCAATACCTCCAGCTCCAGCCCCTACTCCTGTCCCCAACAGTAATGTCATAGGCACAAAGAAGACCCTGAAATACTTGAATTGATTGATTGGTGAAAGAGATTTATAGAGTAAAAAAAGAGAAATATAATGATAAGCAGCTATGCAGTTAGTTCTAATAGATTAAATGATACAAGAGAGGACAGCAGAGATGGGTGGAGAGTTGGAAGAAGCCAAGCTCAGATAGTATAATGGTGGTAGACACAAAGGCAGAAGTAGCTTGAGATGCCAGAGCATTCTCACTTCAAGGGAAAATATTTGAGCATTACATGAAAATTAAAATGGTTGTAATTTCAGGCACAGCTAGTCTGTATTAGTGGAAATTCAAAGGAATTGGTAAAGTTATCTTAAGCTGGAGAAAAATTTGAGAATATCAGCGAGGGCTTTATTCCTTTGTGCATTTAAAGGGCTTCATTAGCCGCTTGTCCTTTGTCTGCCAACGGTGATTTTAGTCAAACCTCTTTTCATAGATGTAGAAACCAAGGTGTCACAGGATAAAATAATAATTTGTCTGCACAATATAAGTTAGGGACAATGTGAACTACCCAGATCAAATTGGTTCCTTTGTTCTAATACTCTAATTAGGTCATGTGGAACTACTCTAGCATTAGGAGAGGTAGCTCCAGAAAACTTCCTGAAGACAAATTTGTTACTTGGCTGAAGACCTGATCCATAGACTGTAGGGTAGATTTGACTAGTCCATGATTTCCCAGTGTTGACATTACTAACATTCTGAGCCTGATATGTCAAATTACTAACATTTGATGTACTAGATCTTTCTTTGGGGGTTGGAGAGGCGGCACTTGGGCATGCTGCCTTTTATTGACTGTTAGGCATCATCCCAGGCCTCTACCACTAGCACCTCCCTATTTGGGATGACCAGAAATATCTTCAGACATCGACAGATAGCCCTCGGGGAGCAGAATTTCCCACAGTTAAAGACCACTGGATTAGACCCAGAATGGCACTTATATATTACTGGTGTTTAATTTCTCCATCCCTTATCCAGGATGGCTTTGTATATTCCTTTTCATTTAGCCTAAGCAGTCTTTGTCAATATAGCACCTTTTAATCAATTGGGATTGGTACACAAGGCCATTTCTGGACTAGAAGGCAAGATTTAGGGTAACTTGCAAGTAGTAGTCTACATGTGAAATTTCTGTTCATACTCTTAATTTCTTTTCCCTTCTTTCTTAAAATCTCCTCAATGGCAGTGAATAAAGATATATGTAAACTAAATCCAAACTTGTTTTGGAAAAGTGAAAGCATTCGTAAGTAAATTCATACAAACTAGAATTTTGACAGTAGTAGTTGCTGCTGTTACTGCTAATTATAATAATAGCACCAATATAGATTTTCTGTATTGTTTCAATTTGGCTGTATCTTTTTTCTAAAGATTTTATTTATTTATTCATTTAGTTAGTTAGTTATTTTTAGAGAGGGGAAGGGAGGGAGAGAGAGAGGGAGAGAGACATCAATGTGTGATTGCCTCTCACGTGGCAGCATGGTCCCTACTGGGGACCTGGACCACAACCCAGCCATGCGCCCTGACTGGGAATTGAACCAGTGACCCTTCAGTTCGTAGCCCGCACTCAATCCACTGAGGCCAGTCAGGGGTGGCTACATCTTTATTCTTTGCCTCTCATGAATGACTGGATGCTAAGATTTTATGATGTTGCCTTTAGAGGGTCCTCCTGGTATGTTCACAGGTATTATTTGCTGCCTTGTTTCTAGCCTCCACTCAATAATGATAGGAACAGGTAGTGATCCAGCCTCTTGATCGATCGTCCTCTCTCATCCAGTAGGTTATTCTCTGGGTATTAACTTCCACATTTTCAGAAATGAATTTACTCTTAAGAGACTAGATACACCAATTAGAAAAAGGCTATGACCAAAGTAACAGCATGAGCTAGTTTATTTACAAGTTTTCTCTGAATATTTGTTTTTCTTTCACATTGGTTGACATCCATAAATATTCAATACGGGTAACACTTCTGTCTTTCTACATGAAAACACAGTCAGTAGGAAATATACAGAAGAAAGCCAGACTTAATGGAGAATGACTGGGTCTGGGCTCACTTTCTCAGGGAGGTCTGATAGGTTTTAAAGAGTTTGTACCTCTTCCTTCAGTTCAGTGCACAGCACCAGTAGATTTAAAACATCCTCCATGCTCTGTAGATTATCAGAATGGTCATCTCTTAACTCTGAGATCCAAAAGGATTCTGATGTGCAAGATTCAAGTCCTCTACAGTTAAAATGACAAAAAGAGACCTCTGCTTATAATATGGTCCCAGGGACAATGAAAGTAATGTGACTTTGAGTTCCTTTGAAGAAGCTAATGTTGCCATTATAGCTCTATTTATTCTCATTCATAAAGCTGTGAATATAGGGAGCAGGTAATCTACCTGTAGTACAGAGTGGTGTCAGCTGGTTAGTCAGCAGCAGATGCTCGAACTCAGTGGGGGGCTCTAAACTTGTGTGTGTGCTGTTTTGCAGAACAAGTATAGAAAGTAGTTTCCTTTAATGCTCTCTTGTTTCTTTCCGTATTTTCATTCATGTTATAAATTGGTCCAGGATGTGTTTTACTCTGTGCCTTTCACTTCTGGTTCCTGTTTTGAAATTAGCATAGGTAAAAGTAATACAAGATGTTAGGATTTGTTGTTATTGTTATTAAAATAAAGATAAAATAATTTGTTAGGAAACCTAGCTCTTTGTTGCAGTGGACTTTGTGACACTATAGAATTCTCTGGTCTGCTAGGAACTACACAGAATTATGTATTCTTGTCCCCACTGAGTTTTCATAGAGATTCTATACCTTCTGATGGAAAAAAAGCCTCAAATATTGCAATGGTCTTTTTGTTCACAGATGACTGACTTTTCATCTCTCTGCTTTCCAAATACTCTGTATAATGTTGTTATACAGATTTCATAATAAAAACACTTAGACAAGTTTTTTATATGTGGTGCCAAGAATTATAGTAAGAATCTTTAATATTATTTAAATCACATTCTACTTAAGAGTTAAAATACCCACTCAATCTGTTAGTCCTTAGCTTGTAATATTTCCTCCATCCATTCTTTCAACTAGGAATTTGTTTTTAATAGCTGTCATGTGCCAGGTATAGGGAGTGCAGGTATGGAGGATCAAAATTAAGCAAGAAAAATAACGTTTCCTACTTTCACAGTTTTATTTCAGTGGTGATCACAGATAGCTAAGCACAGAACTGCAAAACGATGTAGTGGGCAAGCGCTATGATCTTTGCCATGGGGAGGCAGTAGGGAGGGCATGTAAGTGGTAGGCATAGCCTGGGCTTGATGGATCAGGAAGAGCTTCCTAAGGGAGGTGGCATCAAAGCTAAGCCCGGAGTAGGTTTAAGTTTTACTGAGCGGGGAGAAGGTGTGAGTTACCCTTCTGAAGAGTGTGGCCTTTGAAGTGAGACAAGAGTGTCTTTAAACATATTCCAATTAAAGTCTTTTTTCAATAAAATTGTTCCTTTTAGCTGTGCCTCACAAGCTGAGAGATTTGGTTCTGAGCATGTAATGTAAGATTAATTTTTGTATATCTAGTAGCATTCATCATGTTTGGTTTATAGCCATCTTCATGTGAATTGCTAATGATGTAAAAATTTGCAGAGTATTGAATTTGATGAAAAAGAAGTAGCTGGATGTTCTAGATATTCATTATCCAGTCAAATTAAGTTTTTAATATTTATAATCTTAACCTTTTTCTAACAAAAAAAAGAAAAAGGTGGATAGATGCTTATTGACTTATATCAGTCTTTTCATAGAGTGTGGTCTCTGGCTAAGGTTGCTTCATAAAGAATTGTTTTATGGTGGGGTCTTTGGTAGGTGGCATAAGAACAATTAATTACATCTGTGATTTGTACTGAGACTAGTGGCATAATTTAGTCATGATAAATTCTGTGTGGATTGATACCTTTTCCTGTTCAGAGTAAACGTTTTACATCTAATACATTTAGCTGTTCTTTTTGCCTAGGCTGTCTGACCAGCTCTGAATCAAAAGACTGATCAAGGATTTTTGTCTTTTTTTTTTTTTTTCATTTGTCTGGGGGTTCTGTTTTGTTTTTAAAAATCTGTTCTATGAGTTTTCTGGTTTTGAGTCAACTTACCTATTTTTAAAAGGTATCTGTACATGAAGGAGGTGAACCACTTTAATCTCTGTGGTTTCTCCCAATGTTAAGGTAAATTTTTGCCCAATAACTACTTTTCCAGGACTTTGCAGTCAACATTTTAATATATGAAAGGATTTTCAACTGGAAAAGAAACGTGTATAAGTCAAAGATGAATGAATTTCTGGGGAAGTAAATTCATAAAAATCATTTTCATTTCATACTTAACTATTTTGGGGGCTGTGTATTTGATGTTTATATTTTTTATTAATTTTAGGGAATTATTGGTGCCAAATATAGAGATGGCTTTTAAAGGGATTTGTCTCACTCAAAGTCTAGGTAATTGTTAAAAGCAAAACCCTTATAGTTGACCATAGTTTCCACTACTTGAATCCCTACTTGTTCGTGAACCTAGCTGTGGGTGGCCAACTTCTTTCAACATTGTATCAGCTTACTGGTATATTGACCTTACTGTGTGCCTGCCTTTCTTTCCTTTTACTCTTTTTAACTTCAAGAGATTTATCCCTGATTCCAAAAGTCTTAGCAACTTTTAAGAGAAAAATCTCCGTCACTCTTCTTATTTGTGAAATACAAATTTCCATGAGCTGTCAAATTTCATAGAACTTTTATCAGAACTTAACATGAATTGTGGGTACTGGAGAAGTTAATTTACTTGACTTTCTTTAAATTGTTCCTTTTGTGTTTCTCCCTTTTGCTATTGCCCTAAAAATAAAACAAAACAATATTCTGTGTGATATATAACATGAATGGAGAAACTTCCAAGGAAGATTGTTGGGGTTGGAGTAAGTAAGGAAAGACAGTATTTTTTTTTATGTCTTGGGACTTTTAGGTTGCTACCCATCAAGGAAGGAAGGTATTTCCTGGGGTGAGGTCAGGAAGGAGAAATCGTATTTTAAGAAATTTGGGCTTCAGAAGCTCTCAGCTTGGCATTGCTTGTAATCTCAGTTTTTGCCCCTTTTTTGTATTCCTCTGTCATTAAGCGACTACTGAATGACTGTCACTTGTTGACAGTCATTAGTTTGTTAGGTTTCAGAAGTGCTAGGATCTCTAAAAGAGATGAATGGCTCGGATGCCCTGAGGCCAAGGTGAACCGTCTAGCAGGGGTCTAGCAGGGGTGATGAACCACCTAGTGGGATTCTCTCGGCTGCCGTTCTGATTCTGGTGCGTGGCAACCTTGTTTTTACTGAAAAGACTGTTGAGGAAGACACTCTAGTAGGACCACCCTTTCTTTATTTCACTGCCCTTTGTATAGAATGTATTCATACCAAATGACCATATAACATTCCACCATTGGTTACACCATAATTTCCTTATCCACTCCTTTTAGAATTTTCGTTTATATACAGGTTTATGTTTTTGGTACTGTTTGGTTTAGGTTTTGCCACTATAAGTAATTTAATGGACAGCTTTGTTGAAGATTGGGTTATCTCTTTTAAAATCATCTGAAGGACTAATAAACAGTAAGACTAAAGTGTAAAACTTAGTTTTTCAAGAAAACTGGAATATTGAGGACATGCTTGGGTAGGTGATGATCTTAAATGCTGAAAATTAATCAGTGAAAGTAGTTGAGAAAAACTGATGTGCTGCTGGGAGGACAAAACGTTTTACTTACAGATTAGTAACGAGAAAAATGTGTAATACATCCCAACTTGTATGAGTTGTTTACATGTTTTTTTTTTAAATTTGGGAGAAGTGAAATAATCATGTATGATTTCTACATTGGTGCAGAGTAGGGATTTCTTGACCTTGAGTCTGGATGAGCTTTAGTGGGGTCTCAAATATCTGGAAATTGTTCCCCAAGTGGTGTTACGGGGGTGCCTGCAGCATAGACGCTCCTGTGCAATTATCTGGCCAAGAGTCATTAATTTTCATCTAATTCTCAGTTGTGTTTATGAACAGCCCAAAAATCACCAAAAAGATTAGGGACCAAAACTTGTTGTCAATTCCAAATGACATGTGTGAATTTTATAGAAAGAAACATGTACATGTATCAGTAGTGCAATTACAGGTCTCTGACTTCGGTTTCATTCTTACCACCCCAGTGTTCTCTGATTGTTACAATTCTGATCTAATAGGACATCTGCTTCTGCAGTTATGTTTGTAATGAACTCTGAGCCAATAAATCTTTTCTTTGACTGAACTGTTTTTTAGTGCTAAGCTGCTAGAAAGGAGATGGTAAAGGACGTGGATGCATTTTCAGTTTCGTTTCTGTATGCAGGAGCCTTCACCCTCAGAAGGAATCTGGGCGTATTTAGTGGAATGTGCTGCAGTAATCAGTCTTCATTAGGACTGTTGCCATAGCCTTGTAAATTAAAATTTGGGATGAGGGAAAAGTCTCTGGCACAACGTTGGATACCAGAATACTGATACTTAAGGATAGGTATAAAGATTTCTGAAAAATTTTTAATGGTCTCAGCTTATTTATTATTAGCTTAAAATTCTTTAGGAAAAAGTCTAAGCTGCATTTATTGATATGACTGCAGGAGGGAGAATTTTATACAAATAGGGGCGTAAACTGGACATTCAGGTACTATGCTCTTGGTAGCTTTCACACACAATTTGGCAGCATGTTGTAAAAGGACACCGGGGGGTTTCTGTGTGAGTGAACATTCACTGTTCCCCGCTTCAGTCCTCAGCTAGATTGCAGTTAGATCATTCTGCAGCTTCATCTGCTACCTTTTCTTTGCCTTCCAGAAAAAGAGAGGGAAAAGGAAAGGTTGAAAACCTGCACAGACACTGCAGTAAAGGACTGTACCCCCTTGTCCTGGCGTCTGTGAGATTTCTGAACAGGGTTGTGCAGGGTTTCGCTCCTCCATCTGTGCATCTGCGGTGTGGCACACACTCACAGATCCCTGACGGTACAGGAGTAAACGCAGCTGCTGCGGAAGTTAAGCGCTCTGACACAAGGCGTCCTGGCACTCCCTGGCTGCACAGTCTCTTCTGTGGTGTCAGGCTTACGGAATCCCCAGTGATTTCCACTGCCGTTTTAGAAGTTAATCATTGGAACTGCTTGTCCCAGTGTCCTTGGAAGTTTAGTGCTCACTCCACTCTACTGTGTTTCTGTGAAGCTCTGCATACACCGGGGAAGAGCTTGGTAGGTTTTCCCAGCAGGCCCTTTTCTGCTGTGGTGCCTTGCCCACAATCATCGGACAGCACTTAGAACATCCTTGAGGCTTGAAGTAGTGGTTCCAAGTGCAGGATTCTTGCAACCCAGAGAGTGTGGTTTCCAGGTCACAGAGCCGTTCTGGTCTCTTTGGTGGAGCTAACTCCCACATCATTTATTTAAACTGTGTTGTTTATCAGTGAGCCACATTCCTGTTCACAGCAGGTACCAATGATTATGCTCCTTTTGGTGTAATGTATCGTTTGTCCCATCTCTTTTCATGTCTGTAAATCTATTGAGTAAAGCTTCCTAGGGACCAGAGAGAGAATTTTAAAAATCAAGTGGAGTAAGACCTAGTGGTTTTCTCTATATGGAAAAATATATCAGTGAATTAGTCTCTCTTCTTTGCCTTCTTGTATCTATACATAGGAATTTAAACTGTGTCTGCTCCTGGCAGAATGCCCTCAGGTGCATCTGTATACAAAAGTAGTTGCCATAGCAGGTGTAAGATATGAGGTACATGAGCTTTTATGAGCAACAGACTGAATGCCTTGCCCACATGCACCACTGCATGTAGTTTGGAAATACTGATCTATGTGCCATGTTATCATAAACTTTGCAATATAGGTAGAAGCAGAAGTTTTGGGAAATTAAGTCTGCATTAGAACAAAGACAGGCTACTTGACCCCATAGAAAGACTGTGGCTTTTGGGGTCAGATAAACAGAGCTGAATCTTAAGACCTGAATGTTTTCTAAGAAAAGAATCTTTCTTTTACAGTTGTGAACCATGAACAAGTTACTTAATCTCTTGACCCTCAGTTTTAATCATCAGTCAGATGAAGATAAAATTCTTATTGCAAGGTTATCATAGAGATTTAATAATGGTAAAAAAAAAGAAGAGTATGATACTAATAGGGTCGCTAATCTGTGCTAATCATTCTAATTACTAAAGCAAAGCAGTGTTAGGAGTTTTTAAATGAGTATATACATTTACAAGAATAGAATTTAATGTCCTCTAAGAAATCTACTTTCCTTTTTTTTCTTCATCAAAAGCATTCATTAAGCCCCAGATATACAACATGGTCAGGCTTCTATTCCAAATAGCCTACAAAAGTATCTTCCACACTGGTTTGAAAGGATGGATGATACAGTAAAAATAATGTCATGTAATGTGTTCTACTCAACATACGGGTAGAGTCAGTATCACCAAATTAACATGTGGGAGATTCCTCTACTTGTTAGTTTTCCTTCAGCAGCACAGTCCTGTTACTCAGGCAGTCAGTAAACTGAAAGGTTTACTGTGTGCCTGGCACAGAGCAGTAAACAAGAGAGACTAGATCCCAGCCCTCTTAGAGCTTACACTCTGGGAAGGGAGACAGGCTAAACAAGAAATAGAAAAGAGGTGGTGATAAGGGCCATGAAAACTGGGACAATGGGAGGAATTGGGAGAGTTCACTTCATATGATGCATTCGAGAAAAATCTCCCTGAGGTAAGACCTGAAGAATTATTGAAAGGTTTCTTTTTAAGTAAAGAAGGAATAATTTATCCGAATGCTGTAACTGTGAATCCCTTTGATATTTATTAAAATTTACACATGGACAAAAACTAAGGGGCGGGTGGAAATAGGAGGGAGGTGGGGAGGGAGGGGTGGGTGGGCTGGGATGGGAGTAAAGGACAGAAAACTGTACTTGAACAATGATTAAAATAAAATTAGAAAAGAAAAAAATTTAAATACACCAACAGTATAATTGTGACTATACAATTATGTATATTCCTGCCAGAGGTGCTTTCTCCACTCTTTTTCTTTTTAAAATTTTTTTTTAAAGATTTTATTTATTTATTTATTTATTTTTAAAGAGAGGGAAAGGGAGGGAGAAAGAAAAGGAGAGAAACATCAATGTGTGGTTGCCTCTCACATGCACTGGGGTCCTGGCCTGCAACCCAGGCATATGCCCTGATTGGGAATCAAACTGGCGCCCCTTTAGTTTGCAGGCCAGCACTCAATCCACGGAGCTACACCAGGCAGGGCTTAGCTCTTTTTCATCCCATCACTCTTCAACCATGTGTCTATCCAAGGGTGATGCTACTTGGCCTCATGGAAGGAGATGAGGGTAAGAAACGGCTGCTATTCTAGTCTACAAGTGGCAACTCATTGGAGAGGCATATGTCATGAAGTTTATAAGAA
The DNA here is from genome assembly GCA_004024845.1 of Tonatia bakeri. Classification (NCBI taxonomy): domain Eukaryota; kingdom Metazoa; phylum Chordata; class Mammalia; order Chiroptera; family Phyllostomidae; genus Tonatia; species Tonatia bakeri. The sequence goes on along the minus strand of PVIA01009465.1, from coordinate 3,237 downwards.
AAGGTGGGTGAAGTTGAGATGGTCTGAGTATTCCCGTTGAAGGCTGGAAACATAATTCAGGTTATGAATTAAAGTAGCAGGTCATTCTTTGGGGTAAGAGGAAAAACCTCTAACATGTTTAATAATTTGTTAGAATTTGTTGATAGTAAATCAACTCTTTTAAACTATGTAAATTTGTTTGTTAATAGACTTTAATAGCAATTTTAGTTTTTACAGTAAAAATTGAATGAAAAATAGAGTTTGATCTACCCTTTGCCCTCCGCCCATCTCTCTTATTTTCATCATATTGCTACCTACACTGCCATATAGTTATCATTCAAAGTCCATAGTTTATATTAGGGTTCATTTTTTGTATTGTACATTTTAAGAGTTTTGACAAATGTATAATATATGTCTGTCAGTACAGTATCATACAGAATAGTTTCAGTGCCCTAAACAAATCTCCTGCGGTCTACCTATTTGTGCCTCCCCATTTTTTCTCCCCACCCTTGCCTCTCCCTGCCACCCAATCCCTGGCAACCGCTAGTCTCCCTACTGTATTCATAATTTTGCTCTTCTAGAATGTGAAATGGTTGGGATTATATAATATGTAGCCTTTTCAGTTGGCTTCTTTCACTTAGCAGTATGCTTTCAAAGTTTCTCATACTTTTTGTTACTGAACCCCACCAGTGCTGCTCCGGAACAGCTGTGGGGTTTGACTGCCTGCCGCCAAGAAGCGTGACGCCCACTGCAAGAGTTTGATGAAAAGGGAAAGGAGTTGTTTGTTTAAAGGTTGTACAGATTTAGAATAATGGCAGATTTCTGCCCTTAAGTCCTGCTCCGTTTAAAACACCCCAGAACACATAGTTCTGCCTCTCTTTGGCAAACCAGGCTAGTTTCCGAATATGCCAGTCCTAGGTATCATCTTTCAGAAAAGCAGAAGTCTGAAGATCCGCATTCCCAGTCTCCGTGCAGCTCCATCACTCTGCTGCCATCTTCTCCAGGCAGGCTCAATCTGGGAGGTGGGGCAGGTCCCCGTCACACAGCCAGCTCTGGTAACTCTGAACCTCTAACTTTCAGGCCTCCTCTCTCTGACTCCAGACCGTGTGGCTCTCTCTCTCTCTCTGCTCTCCTGGCAGACGTCCTCTGTTACACTCCAGACCTCTTGGGGGACCTCCTTCTCTTTCAGCCCATTCTCATTTAAATTCTCAACCCAGAACTTCCTGTATGACCTCATATTGGGCCACTCCTGTGGTGTGTTAATGTCTTCCATTTTTGCCAGTCCCCCTGTGTCTTTTACCTTCTTTTGGCCGCCATCTTTAGTCAGGGCAGCACAGTCCCCAGCAACACATGGACATCCATTGTGGGCATCCACCCCCTGTCTCTTGCACAGGTGCTATCATCTCAGCTGTGTCATGAGTTCCTGAGTGTCCTCACAGTCACTACACAACTCTCCCTGGACGGCAACCCTCGTCCCTTCTGGAGAGCAGGGCTGTTGATTTGCCATTGTTATACAGTGTATCTCAAATGCTGTATCATCCACTCCCTCATTCCCCCAATCAAGGATTGTAGGTAGGGGTTATGCTCTCCTATTTTCAGGGAACTCTCAACTCTGCATCCTGTTACATTTTATGACCTAAAAACTCATTTTTGTATCACTGAATAATATTTCACTGTATGAATGTGCTAGAGTTAGTTTTATCTATTCTTCTGTTGAAAGACATCTTAATTGATTCCAAGTTCTGGCAATTATGAACAAAGCTGCCATAAACATGTGCAGATTTTTGTGTGAATATAAGTTTTCAGCTTATTTTGGTAAATACCAAGGAGTGTGTTTGCTGAATTTCATGAAAAGAATATATAAGAAATTTCTAAAATGTCTTCCAAAGTGGCTATACCGTGTTGCATCCCACCAGCAATGAATGAGAGTTTCTTCTGCTTCACATGCTTGCTGGTATTGGGTCTGGTCAATGTTTTAGATTTTAGCCATTCTGTAAGAATTTTTATAGTTTAAAGAAAGCTGGTTTTAATATTTAAAATACAGTAAACCCTGACAGTCAAATAGTTTGTTTTTAAATTTTCAGTATATATGGGGTGAAATCCTATTCCACCAAATGTGAAATTCCAGTTTAGCAGTCTTTACTTATAAAAGGGACTGCCATTTGAGGAACTTTCTTCCCAGCTTTCCAGAGCTAGGGTTTCTTGTTTGAGATAAGACTAATAATAATACATTCAATTTTAACGAAAGCACCAATGAGTATTGTTGCTGAGAACCTACATATACCAGTGATTTTGTAAATTATGTAAATCTAAGAGCTGGTTGAATATGCTAATCTGGTGGTGAGGGAATAACTCTAGGCTAAAGATGCCTGTTTTAAAAGTCATTAGCATTATGGAAGATGCTTGAAATTTTGAGTATGTGAATACTTAGAATGAATATGTAAGATGGGATTAGTAGAAGGCCAAGGATGCAACCTAGAAACATGGACATTTAAGTAATGGACAGAAAGGGAAACTAAGAAGATACAACCAAAGAGGTAGTAGCCATCATTTAGTTACTTAAAATTTAGATGATTTTTCATTACATCTCATATGGAAGCTATAGTAATGGTAAAATTGTAATTCTCCACTGGTTGGGTATTAACTCAGTAGAAGCCATTTGTTTGGAAAAATGAGTACTTAATTTAGCCATAATATAACCATTTACATAATTTTGAAAAACATATGCAAAACCAAAATTTAGGAACGTATGCTGTTAAAGTCAGGATTGGTTAGCAAGCAGGAGTCTGTGCACTCACAGGCCACACTGAGTGCTCTGGGTGATGTTCTCCTCTGTGACTGTGTTAGAAATCAAACTGGAAGCGTAGTCTGTCGAAATGTTGCCTTCTCTGTTGCAGTGGCAGTAGTTCTTAGGGCTTAGAACAACCCCAGCAAAGGTTGCGATTGCTCGCATTCAGATGAGCAGACATTTATGGAATGACTTTATTCAGGTTATCCATGTAGATGAAAATGACAAACAGCCCCAGATTTCAAAAAGCTATGGCTTTACTAGGCACAAGGAAAGATCTGTTCTGAAGGGTCATTCAGAATGAGTGCCGTGGGAAGGTCACAGATAGTGCGTAAAGTGGTGGAAGTGTGTGAGATGGAACCTTTGAGGATGAGGTGACATTTGAACCAGGGTTTGAAGGATGGGGGGGGTTTAGATAGTCATAGAATAGAAAAGGAATTCCGAGTGTAGACAAAAGAAGTTGAGAGCCT
>PVIA01009464.1:0-60942 GCA_004024845.1 Tonatia bakeri | reverse complement strand
GATGTGCTGGTCTTTTTTCCTGATTTTAGGGTAAAGGTTTTATTCTTTGTCATAAAATACATTAGTTGTGGATTTTCCAAAAAGGCCCTTTATTATGTTGAAGAAGTTTCTTTCTGCTCCTATTTTATTGTGTGTGTTCACATGACTGGGGTTGAATTTTGTGAAATATGTTTTCTTGTGTCTATTGAAGTGATTGTGTATTTTTCCCTTTTCTTACTGATAGATTTTATATGTTGAACATCTCCAGGATGAATATCACTTGAACATGGTGTATAATCCTTTTTATATGCTACTGATTTGGTTTTCTAGTACTTTGTGAGGATTTTTGTACCTGTGTTCATATGGCATTTTTGTGTATAGCTTTATTCTTGTGATGTCTTTGGTTTGGGTGTCAGGGTAACGTGGGGTGGGGCTCACAGGATGCGTTGGCAAGTGTTCCCTTCTCTTCCATTTTTTGCAAAATTTATGAAGCATCAGTGTTAACTCTTTAACTGTTTGGTAACATTGACTGATGAAGCTGTTTGGTCAAGGACTCTTCTTTGTGGGAGGATTTTTTGTTACTAATTTAATTTCTTGTTATAATTCTATTCAAATTTTCTGTTTTCTTTCTTGAGTCAATTTTGACAGTTTGTTGCTTTCTAGGAATTTGTCCATTTTATCTAATTTATCTAATTCATTGCTGTAATATTGTTTATAGTATTCTCTTATAAGCCTTTCTGTAAGGTAGTGAGTCATATCCCTCTTTCATTCTTGATTTTAGTACTTCAAGCATTGTCTTCCCCCCGCCCTGACCCTGGGTTAGTTAAGCTAGTTTTGTCAGTTTTGTCAATATTTTCAAAGAAGCGCCTTCTGGTTCTGTGTATTTTCTTTAATGTACTGCTATTCTCCATTTCATTTGTCTCATTAGAGACAAATTCCTCTAATTCCTTCCTCTGCTTTTTTACACTTAGTTTGCTCTTTTTTTTTTTTAGGATGAGAGACTAGGTTATTAATTAGAATTTTTACCTTTTAAAAAAATATGTAGGTATATACAACTATAAATTTCCCTCAGTATTGATTTCACTAAACTGCATCAGTTTAGTTATGTGGTAATTTTGTTTTCATTCATCTCGAAGTGTTTTTTAATTTGCCTTGTGATTTCTTCTTTGATCTATTGTTTATTCAGGGTTGCATTTAAAATTCCCATGTATGAGAATTTCCCAATTTGCTGTGGTCATTGATTTCTATGTTCACTGTTGTGTTCTGCGGAGATACTTTGTAAATCATCTCCTTCGAATACATTGAGATTTGTTTATGGCTTATTATATGCTCTGTTATGGAGAATGTTTCATGTGAACTTAAAAAAATGTATTTTTTGCTCTTGGTGGTAGAATGTTCTCTAGTATCAGTGGTGTCCAACCTTTTGGCATCTCTGGGCCAGACGGGAATAAGGATTGTTGTCTTGGGCCACATTAAATACACAAACACTAACAAAGACAGAAACAAAAAACCCTCATAATGTTTTAAGTAAATTTATGATTTTGTATTGGGCTGCATTCATAGCCATCCTGGGCTGCGGGCCGTGGAGTTGGACACCCCTGCTGGTTGTTTCTTAGGTCCAGTTGATTTATCATGTTCTCAGGTCTGTTCTTTACTTGCCTAACTTCTTCCTAGTGTGTCTGATATCTAAAGTGGGCAATTGGAGTCTCTCATTTTGTTGTTGAATTGTCTACTTCTTCCTTCAGTTATGTCAGCGTGCTTCCAGCATTTTGAGGATTTGTTAGGTTTGTATATGTTTGTAATTGTTACGGCTTCTTGATAACTTGAACCTTTTATCATTGTACATAGTTTTTGATCTCTAGTAATCATTTTTGCCTTAAAATCTATTTCACCTGATACTGGTACTAATACTCCAGCTCTCTGCATGTTATATCTTTAACATCCTTTTACTATCACACTACTTTTGTTTTTGAATCTAAAGTGTGTTCTTGAATTCTGCTAGTGTCTGACTTTCGATTGGAGAGTTTAATCCATTTACATTTAGTTTAATTTGTTAAAAGTAAATCTGCCACTTAATATTTTTCTGAATGTCTCGTGTCTTTGTTTTCCTTTGTTCTTCCATACAATGAAAATATATTTTCTAGTGTCCCATTTTTATTCCCTTGTCATTCGTCCTACTATATACTTCTGAATTATTTTCTTAGTGTTTATGCTGGAGGTTACAATTAACATCATAATTTGTAACAATCTCAGATGAATAATAGTGCAATTTTTATATAAAACATGAATTTTTCTTCTACACAGCTTCGTTTCACCTTCCCTTCTGCTGTTATTGTCACAAATTCCCTTCGTACATTTGTCACACATATTTGTACATTTGTGACCACCACTGCAGATTTAAAATTCTTGCTTTCTAAAGTTGTGTTTTAAATAAAATAGGAGATAAAAAGTTGTAAACTAAAGCTACATTTGTAGTTGTTTTATATTTAACTAATATTAATGCACAGTTACCTTTCATTCTAGTGCTATGCTATTTATTTATGAGGATTCAAGTTACTGTTTTCTTTTCATTTGAACCTGAATGAGTCTTTTTAAATTTGTAGCAAGTCTGCTAGTGAAAACATCAGTTTTTGCTTATCTGTAAATGTGTTACTTTTTCCTTCATTTTTAATGGCAGTTGTGCCAGATTAAATCATAGACGTGGACAACAGTGTGGTAACAACTGGTGGGGGGGTGGGGTATAAGGGAACTAAAAGGTAATGGAAAAAATACAATAAAGATTAAACTAAAAACTTATTTTGGTTCACAATTTTTTTATTCAGCATTTTTAAAATGTCATTCTATTGCCTTCTGGTTCTGTGGTTTCTATACATAAATCACCTTTGCTCTTATTAATGATTCCTTGTGAATGATTTATTTCTTGCCTCTCTTTGCTTTTAAGATTTTTTGCTTTTCACAGTTGTGATTTGTCTAATTTTTTTCATTCTACTTGGAGTTTCTTGAGCTTCCTGGATGTATAAATTAAAGTGTATCATCATATTTGGAATATTTTAGTCATTGATTCTTAAAATAGTCTTTCCATTCCTTTTTCCCTGCCCTCTCTTTCTCAGACTTCTATTATGCATATGGTAGAGAGCTTGAGGGTGTCATACAGGTCTCTGAGGTTCTATTCATTTTTCTTCATTTTTTTCCCCTTGTTTCTCAGACTGTGTAATCTCAACTGACCTATCTACAAATGCATTGATCTTTCTTTATTTTTTAAGTATATTTTATTGATTATGCCATTACAGTTGTCCCACTTTTTTCTCCCCTTTATTCCCCTCCACCCTGCACCCCTCCCTCCCACCAGCATTCCCACCCCTCCACCCCTTAGTTCATGCCCATGGGTCGTACATGTAAGTTCTTTGGCTTCTCCATTTCCCAGACTATTCTTAACCTCCCCTTATCTATTTTGTATCTACCATTTTTGCTTCTTATGCCTACTCAAAGTAGTTCTTGAGCCCCTCTAGAGAAATTTTTATTTCATTCATTATACTTTTCAACTCCACAATATCTACTTGGTTCCTTATTACTTTTGTCTTATTGATATTATCTATTTGATATCATTCTCATGCCTTAAAACAGTTCTTTAAACATGGATTTTTTTTTTAGCTCATTGAAAATATTCAAAATAGACCATGTAAAGTCTTGCCCTGGCTGGTATGGCTCAGTTGGTTGGAGCATTGTCCTATAGCTGAAGAGTTGTGGGTTTGATTCCCAGTCAGGGCACATGCATAGGTTGTGGGTTTGATCCTTGGTCCATCATGCGATTGATCCTGGGTCCAGGCTTGTAAAGGAGGCAGCCATTCAATGTTTCTCTTTCACATTGACATTTCTCTCCCTTCCTCTCTCTCTACTGGGCACCTGGCCGACAACCCAGGTGTGTGCCCTGACTGGGAATCGAACCAACGACCCTTTGGTTCTCAGGCCAATCGATGCTCAATCCACTGAGCAACACCAGCCAGGGCCCTTCCTCTCTCTCTAAAGGCAATGAAAAAAGGGTCCTCAGGTGAGGATAAAAAATATATATATATATGATGTAAATTCTTTGACTAGTAAATTCAAAATCTTGATTTCCTCAGGGACAATTCCTATTGATTGAATTTTTTAATTAATAAATTTTAATTTTTAGAGTGGTTTTCAGATTCACAGAAAATTAGCAGTTAGTACAGAGTTCCCACATATTCACTGTCTGCCCCCTCACAGTTTCAGGCATTTTTAACTTCTTTCACTAGCGTTACATATTTGTTAGAGTTGATAGATAACTGTGAAATGAAGTCCATATTTGACATTAGGGCTTCTTCTTCATGTAGTTTAGTTACATGGCTTCTGACAAATACATAATGCTATCCCGTGCTGCTAAATCTTTGTCCACCTTCAATGAGACAAGAAGGCTAGGGAGAGGTGGAGTTGAGCATTTCCCTTCCCTCTGTCAGTTAAGCCCTGCTACATAGTTTCTTCTGAGGGCAGGCAAAACTCAGAGCCCTCTGGACGTAGCCCATAGCCTTGAAAATGGTTATTTATTTATTTTTTTTACCCTGGGTATAATTCAAAATAGTTACTTTCCTCTTTTCCTTTCTGAAAACAGGAAAGATTATTTTTTCATTGTTTACTGTGAGACCTGGTGAACCTGGGAATAAAGCTAATGAAAGTGTGAGTGAACCTCTCAAACTGGTTCCCAGGAATTTTTCATCCACAAACTAGTTCACACAGCCTCCAATAGTTCATCAGTTACAGTTTAAATTTTGAGACCCTCCCTTGACTTCAACTTTTCCTCCCACAAAGCTATGATTCTTTGTGTTTGCCTTGTTCCTTTGGTTTTTGTGGTTAGTTTTCATTGTGGTTTCAATTCCCTGGTGGATTTAACAAGAGTTGTTGATTTTCAGTTTAATAAACTTTTCTATAAAGTGTTTTCATTTTTTTAATGAAAACCTTATGACATGAAATTATTTCTTGACTCACTTGTCATTTGGAAATGCACATTAAAATTTCCAAGTACTTTTGAATTAATTTTATGTGACTAATTTTGAATTGTAAATTGTTTCTACTTGTTAATTTTTTTGAGTTATTATATTGCTGCTTGAGTTACCTTTACTTTTCATAAAGTTTCATTGCTGTTAAAATCATGTATTTTGTTTCATTGTGGGATTCATAATATGCTTATCAAATCTGTCATTTATTATTAGATCTATATATGATTTGGTTATTCTGAGATGCATATGTTATACATAAATGATGGTGAGTTAAAATTTAAATGAAAAAAATTGTTTTGTGTTAAAATGCATTGCTTCTTTCCATATGATGTTGCTGTATTACTACACACACATAAATATTTATTAACTACAGTGTTAATTATAAAATAGTTACTTTTTAGGTTTAAGAGTTAATAACCGTTTAGTTTAAGTTCTAGATTCCTTCATAATTTGCTTACATCAAGTTTTCTGTCTCAGGAAAGAAGTGTATATGTTTTACTTACAGTTTTTTTCTGTATCATTTTTATTTGGCATTCTTTTTAGATAAATTTAAATCACATATAATAGCTGGCAGCACTATTTTTATACTTTTTCAATACATTATTTCTTTTATGTTTGTTAATTTTTCATATGAATTTATTTTTGCCCCATTTTATTTTTAGTGCAGTTTTAGAAGATAAATATCCTACTTGTAATGGCTACTAAATATTGGTATTGGTTCTTCTGCAAGCATTTAAATCTTAGATTTATGTATGCCCGTATAATCTATCAAAATATTGCCATTAGAGCAATATGTGTAATTCTTTATTACTTTATAATTTATGTACTACAAAAGGCTCATTTTAAAATAATAATTTAATGCATTTTGTTAAATGTATACATGATAAATGTAGAGCCACCACTCCATCCCAGACAAAATATTTTATCACCCCGTAATATCTACTGACTGGTCTCTCTGCTTGCTGCTAATAGCTGCATGCTAGTTTGAATACCTTTTTGTGAGAGTTAAGCAAATTGAATAACCCACAAAACATCTAAAGGTATTCTACTGAAGGCTTTGGTTAATATTTGCATTATCATTGCTTTTTCAAGGACAATACTTTCACAACATAGTTCTGTGCATTAGTTTAATTATTTAAAAATTTATATTAACTGCTTTCTAAAATTTTTCTTTTCTCGTACAAAGATAATGCCACATCACAAGCACTGGTTTTATTTGGCACCCCTAAGGAAGCTGGTGACATTTTTTCTGAAAATAAAATGACAAATACTGAAGGTGAGGATTGAATGTAAGTTGTACAGTAACCTATGTAAACTGTGTTTATATTCACTCATTAGTTTGTGATGTCAATATTATATTTTTATTGAGAAACAATCCCTGAATATCAATTAAGTTAACAAAGTAATGATATAGTATAGAGAATATAATATTATAATGTATTTTATTATTAATAAATCATTAATTACAATTTGGTCCATGAAAATTGTTTACAATTTCACAAATGCATGGATTTTAAAAATGAACTTTTTTTTAATTGCTCATAGCATGACTGGCAGGTGCTAGAAACTTTCTGATTTAAGGATGTGTCTTTTTAAAGGAAAAGAAGAAGGATTTATGTTTTGGGGGTATGAAATCCAGAATTAAAAATTGTTCATTGAAAATCCATTAAACATCTTTGAAAGTATTTTTATATTAAATGTGGAAAATGTAGAGATTATGTATGTGTATATTTGATATATAGGTGTTCATAATTTTTCCTAGATCATTCTGGTGGAGAAATTTATATCAAAACTTTAACATTGATTTAATCTTGACTGGTGAATTTCTGCTCTGGAGATTTTCAGTTTGACAGGGTAAAATTGGGATAAGTTGCCATTTTGATCCTTTATCTATTTCTGTCCAGTAGAAATCTTGACTAGAATTTTAATGTCTTGGCTTAGAGTTTATTGCCCATAGTTAGCTGAGGCATAGGTAGGTTTGGACAAATTTTAAATTATGAAAGGATTGATTTATGAACAAATAAATTAAAAGCACTAGAATATACATGTGCTACTAGGGTGTATATATATTTCAGAAATGGAGTATAAAATCTTCAGGCCAAATAATATGTAACTATGCACTAATTAGTACAAAACAATAGAAAAGAATGACTATGTGGAGTAACAGAGATGAAAGAAGGTTGTTACAAGTTTCTGTACTTGCCCTGGCTGATGTGGCTCAGTTGGTTGGAGCATCATCCCACAGATGGAAAGGTTGGAGGTTCAACTCCTGGTCAGGACACACACCCAGGTTGTCGGTTCCATCCCTCATTGGGGCACAGATGAGAAGCAACCAATTGACACAATGTTTCTCTCTCTCTCTCTCTCACTAAAAGCAATGAAATGATGGGTGTCGTTCACTCAACTCAATTCCGACACCATCTGCCTGGAGATAGCGTCAAATCCCAGTAAGAGCTTGGTCCCACAAGACTGCCTCTCTATTTATCACAGATACCAGTGGAAATCCCAGGACCAGCTTCTGACTAACTGCTCTAGGTTGGAGGTTTTAATGAACACCCCTTCCTGGATTTCATTAATTTGCTAAAGTGGCTCACAGAACTCAAAGAAACACTTTACTTACTAGATTACCAGTGTATTATAAAAAGAGATATAACTCAGGAATAGCCAGATGGAAGAGATGCAAGGGCAGGGTATGGGGAAAGGGCACAAAGCTTCTAGGTCCTCTCTGGGCACACCACTTTCCCCGAATCTCCACACGTTCAACAACCTGAAGCTTTGTGAACCCTGTCTGAGTTTTTATGAGGCTTCACTACATAGGCATGCTTTATTATATCTTTGACCATTGGTGATTGATCCTAAAGTCATATCATTAACACAGTGAAGGACAGCTTTATGGCTCTCACTCAGGAAATTCCAAGGGTTTTAGGAGCTTTATGTCAAAAACAAGACAAATGCCAAGTACAAATTATTTATTGTAAATCACAGTGTCACAGTAGTACATGACAAATGAAGAGCACGGACAAGAAATACCCTCAGTGTTTTGAGTAACATCAGTAATTGTGGTCTCTAAGGATTAGGAGAACTGTCAGTGGATAAGGACAGGTTTGAAGTGAATCTTAAAGGATGCATTTGTTTATGAAAAGTGAAAACAGTGTTAAGCAAGAAGTATTGGATGTCAAATAACAGTAATGAAATAGTACAAAATATGGAAAAGTAGATTTGGATTATACCATAAGGAAGATTCAGAAATGTAAAAATGATTAGTTAAAATAAAGCATTTTGAGTTTCAGGCTCAGGAGTGGTTCTGTATATAAGTAGAGATATTACATAACCACATCCTTTGCTTGGCAACGAGTCTGCTATACAGTATATTTGGCTACAGGAGGAAATATGGAGACAGGTTACCTTATCATTATACTCCAGGCTTATGGTAATAAGGGCTTGATTTATAAAGGATCAATGGTTATGAAAGATAGGAATTAAAGAGACATTACAATGGAATAATATTTGGTAACATAGTAACATAGGAACTTGAACAAAAAGAGGATTCAATAGTGATTTAACTGTTGTGCACTTTGATCATGAGAACAGAGAAGTAAGAAAGAGAAAGAGGTCGAGTGGAATGAAATTGAGTTTAGTTTTACAAATATTGGCTTTGCAAATTGGTTTGTCTCTTGAAGACTGCCTTTGGCTTGTTGGCCTTGAAAAAGTCCAAATGTTGAATACCAAATAGATTTGAGGCAGAGCTGCAATCAAAAGTTTTATCTTGGTGTATCTTTAGTCTCTCATCATTTTGTCATTTGCCAAATGGTTTCTGCTATCCACTCTGTGTTGGACACCGTTTGCACTGCTTGGAATGTGTCAGATCCCTCCCATTCTGGAGCTCTCTCCGTATGTCTCCCATGTCTTTTCCAGCTCTATTTCTGGTGGTAGGAATGCATTTCTTTTCCTCTGTAGCCTTTTTGGCTTTGACATCTTAGTCTGCTGGGGTCCACATGGATTTCTTTATTTCCTTGTTTGTGGTAGATCAGCTTCTCAACGTGTACATTCTAATTTTAACTTTCATCCTCTCAGCCCTCAAAGGACCCCTCAGGTCTCCCTTCTTTCTTCTACATTCAATGCCAGGGCCAGGCTCTGGGAAGGATGTTTTAGAAGACTTGTACATTTTGACAAGGAATTCAGGGTAAAGTTAAACCAAAGGTGTTTAAGTGGGAGTTAATCACTTAGAGGAGATGACAAAGAGAAAATTAATTCTTACCAAGAGTCATGCCTATGAGGAGAATTAGTCAACGAAGAGTGAGAGAAAGCTATTAAAGGAGAACATTTCAGGGAAGTGTTGTCTGTTCTGTGGTATTAAGAGTTAAGAGAGATGGTGATGACAGGAGGTTATTGAATTCTGTTACTAGAGTATGGTTAGTGGTCTTTTTATAAAACAAATTTATTGAGATATAATTTAAATAGAGTATAGTCCACTTATTTCAAGTATACACAGGAATGCCTTTTGACAAATATAAATATTATTTAACCATATGTAAACAGGATATAGAATCTCCCATCTTTCCAGAAAGTTCATTTATGACCTTTGTAGTCAGTGTCCCTTCCTATATCCACGGATAAGATTTTAGTTTTACCATTCTAAAATTTCAAATATATGTTAAATTATTATGTCTGAGTGAACAAATTATGTAAAGATCAAATTTACTGAGCAAGGAGAATTGACACTTTATGAACATTGTGTTTTCATTCCATTTGCCAACACACTCAACCAGTCCGTATTTGCTCTCAGAAGGACGTTTCATGTTGCAAAGTCTCAGCAAGCCTCAACTCTGGCCTAGATCCAGGAGGATCTTCCCTCTTATCCATTGATTCTGAGCAAGGAAGTTAGAGTTGGGCAGATGTTTAGAAAGGATGAGAGTCCTGTTTGAGCTTAATTCTTTAAACACCCTGACCACTTCACCAGGAGCAGCTCCACAAATTAATGTTTGACTAAAACCAGTAATTGTCATTGTATCATGGAATTTTAGGTGCAAAATATTTTAGATAACACCCTATCAACCCATTCATTTATTGAATGGGAAATCTGGAGTGAGAGATTGAGTAGTTTTAGCTTAGGAATCAGAGCTTATAGTCAAATCAAAGAGTGAATGAACATGACACCTAGTTCACTGATCTAAGTATCTCTTTAAGATGGATAAAATTAAAATGAAATGCAAAATTTTAGCTTACACCATGCACACATCAGAATAAAAAAAGTTATAAAAATTCCAGAATTTTGGTTCTATCTTGTTCTCCTTATGATGCCATGTCTTTTTACAGAATTTTAGTGCAAAATTTGACTTCCTAGTATTTTATTTTCCCCACTTTGCCATATGTACAATGTTAATCCCAAACCTTAGGGGTGCTATAGAAATGAATTAGCATTCACATAATAGGTTGAAAGTAGCACATGCAGAGAAATGTTAAATGAGTCATTACTATTCTTGTTTTCCCCACATTTAACAAAGCAAAACAAATGTTTTGAGTATAAGGAAAACTGCCTAGTTGTTAAGTGTATATTAAAATCTTATTTCTAAAGGCAAGGCAACATGCCCTTATCAGGATACTTGCATAGAAGATCAATATGTAATTTTCACCAGCGTGCACTTTGGTCCTTTGACTATTACAGGCATGAGCATATATACTGTGTATCAATAAAAGAGGAAATATGGAATGTAACACACACAAAATACTCATAGCAAGTACATGTGTTACGCATGGTCGAAGCAAACTAAAATACTTCAGAATATCAGCACAATCTCTTGAAGGAACATTCAAATTCCAAATCAAGTGGTATGTGAAACATTTCAGATGCCGCAAAACATATTTTTAGGACTGCTTCTCTTTGCCACATTTCTTAAAATATAAAAACAAACTCTGTAATATAGCTTATACTCCATGGCAAGGGGAATATAGTTCAGGTGCCAGTTCTCCCACCTACCAGTTCTTTGGAATTGGATATGTTATAAAATTTTTCTAAGCCTTAGTTTCCTCACTTATGCAGTCAAGATAATGATCCAATTTCATAAGATTGTTGTGAAGGTTAAAAAACATTGTATCTGAAGTACTTAGCATAGCCCCAGCTGCTGTGCCTCAGTTGGTTGGAGCGTCATCCTGTAAATGGAAAGGTTGTGGGTTCAATCCTTTGTCAGGGCACATATCTGGGTTACGGGTTCAATCCCTGGTCAGAAGCATGTAGGAAGTAAGTGACTGATGTTCCTTTCTCATATCAAATAAATCTCTCTCTCTCTCTCCCCCCAAACCCCTTACTCGGTCTCTAAAAGAAGCAATAAAAAAATGTCCTCAGGTGAGGATGAGAAAGTAAGCATAGTCCCATGTTTGGCACATATTAATATATATTATATATGCATATATATACATATGTATTTTCATATAGCATAGAGTAAAACTTTCATTTATAAATGAAACATGCCATTTTCACAGTGGTTGTTTTTTGAGGAGAAGATGGTGAGGCTTCATTTTAAAGGCTGTATGTTAAATGAAGATATCTAAAATACTTACCATCTCCATGGGTTGGCATTGAAACAAAAGACACAGTCAGTAGGCAATAGCATTACCTCTGTGTTTCTCAAGGTCAACTGAAATGAGGCCATCACCTGTTCTCATTGAGGCACCAAGCCTATTTTGTGTCTTGCATTTAAGATCGGTGACTGCAGCTATACTCCAGCCCTGCAGAGTCCTTAGAGGCCAAAGAACTGCAAGTAAGCACTTCGGTGGAGTTTCATGGACAACTTCGCTGTGCTTCTGCAACCTTCAGTTGATTTGGGACATGTCAGGATTAGAATCACTGAGGCACATCAGACTGAGTGAATTTTATGATGAATACAACTTGAATGCTATAGTGAGAACATAAATCACTCTTTGTAAGAGACTCCAATTTTCAGAAATGGAAAGTAGAAAATGAGGTTATTATGAGGGCGAAGGGGACCTGCTTTTATTTTCTTCTGCAAGAGAAGCTCATGCTAGGTTTAAGGAAGAACTCCTTCAATGCATGAGTGGTCCGGTATTGTTTACATTGGGAGATGTGGAATCTCTTTGAAAGGAGAGTTTAAAATATATTTCAAAGTCATTTTTTTAGTGATTTAGGATTTATTTAGAAACAAATAGATTAATATGTTTTCTGCCTCTTTTTTTTTTTTATTTCCCAATGAATGGCTAGTTCATAATGCTGTGGAACACAAACTTTTTAACTTTGAAGTTTTATTCTTGCTTCTTAGGTTCTTTTTTATTTGTTACATTTTAAGTCATAAATATTTTAGCTTTTAAATTTTTAGAAGTCTCATTCTGTAGTTGTGGAATATTTATCAACATGTTAAAACACTTTGAGAGTACTAGTGTTAATAAAGCTGAGTGTTCTGCACACTCTGAACACCAAGGCTACTACACTGTGTGTGATCGGTGATTAACTGCCTCTGTCTGCTTTACTTTTAGAGGTGAACAAAGGCATTTACTTCAGCTACCCATGTCGGCGTCACAGCTGTTCTCTAGTGAACATCCCAGCGCCATGTGTCAACAAAATGATTTCACACATTGAAGGAGTGGACTCTAAAATACAGGAGCGTTTGAAACAGGTAAGTGACATTTAAAATGCTAACATTTTTATAAGCCTTATAGAACCTATAGGCATCTGTTACTTCAAGAACTCAAAAATTCTCATGTTTTCATATTCCAGCTTTCTTTATGATAGTTCAAATAATTTATAGAATCTTGGCTTAGTTTTATAATTTTCTAATTTAGACATGATTTTGATAGTCTCACTCCAGAAGGGTAAAACAACCTCATTAACTAAATTTTCCCGCAACCTATTTCTTCTTTATCCAAAAGCAATCATGGTAAGTAGTAATTTCCACAACCAACTTGATTAATAAATTACATAGTATTTATGCCCTGTTTTTGGACACTAAACTGATTAGATGATTAGATGAGTAAAGTGGTATATAAAAGGACAGTGTGTTATTTTTAAGTGAGTTATTTTGTATCAAGAAATACTTGATAGGTCTGTTGAAAGAGAATATATAATTATCCTTTCTATGTCTTTTTAAACTTTTACTTTGCTTTTTATATTGAAGGGAGTTCAATCTTGAAATTATCGTAACTTTCAATTATTTTCAAAGGATGATTTAAAAATAATAAAAACCTTTTCAGATTTTTTAAAGATTATATTTCTGAGCAATTAATACACAATTTGAGTGTCCAAATGGTGGGGGGGGGGGTGAGTTTGCCAGAGACCTGTGGTACTTCTCTTCCTTCACTGTTACTGGGTAGCTCTGGAAAGGTTCTGGTGGGCCACTTGTGATGCTTGGTCTAGAGTTCTGTTTGCTTCAAGAAAAGCATTATACTGCACTTTTTAAAATCACAGGCTTTATAGCTGCACATTCTGTGACCTTGAATGAGAATGAAGATACTGTGTTAAAGTGCCAGCATATGATATGAATTTCATATATATTAGCAATTGGTATTTCTATAATACTATTTGTATCACCTTATTTAGTATCATATTATTTCTGTTGTTTCTTTGTTAGTGCTGTTTTCTGGTGCCTACCTAAGAGCCTAATAGGTGGTGGGCACTATATATAAATGTCTGCTGAGTGAAAAAAATAAATGAGGTCCTGAAACAGAGCTTTTTTTTTTTCTGGATTCATCTGAGGCATCTATCCACCTTGTATAGTAAGAGCTATGCTTTACCAAACATCTGCTATTTTCTAGGCACTTAATACATATATATTTTTATGTTTGTCCTTTACAGGAATCCTACTTCAGTGATGAAGATTCTAATTCTAAGACTTAGACAAATCAAGTAATTTATATGTCACTGCACAGGTAGCAAACATTAAGGTTGAAAGTTGAACTGAGTTCCATCTGACTCCAAAGCCCATTTTAGACTCTGTTTTATGACTCTAAAGGGCAAAAGAAGGCCTTAATTCTCATTAATATAGAGTGTTAGTTGGCATTTTTGACAATATGAAGCACACAAAATAAGAATGTTAGATAAACACACTTCTAAGGAAAAAATTCAAATAATGATAACATAATGTGTATATAAGTAAATAAATATCCATATACATTTCATCTAATTTATTGTGAAATAAATGCTCATAATCTTTTTTTAATTTCAAGACCTATTATAGACTTCCTATGTTCTAAATTAAAAAAAATATTTTATTTTTGACTGTATATTTGCTAGTTAAATTTTCTGGTGTTGCACTGGTAAATATAGTCTACCTACCTAAGTTTCTTATGCCGTATTTTTTGTTTAGGTCACCACAACTATTGATCAGACATTTCCTTATCTAAATTTGAATTAATATATTGAGTACTTATAGCTACTTCCCTTCTTGAGAGATATTTTCTTTCTGACTAACCTACTAAAATGAGAAAAGAACTTCCCATTATTATTTGAAAAAAGTAAACTTTTGGTAATGTTAGTTAGACAACTTTACATTCATGTTCCTTGCAGAATTTCAGTTAAAAAAAATGAAGCAAACAGGAATTGAAAAAAATATGTAAAGACTAGCTTATGAATTTCTGATAAACAAAGGCTTTATTCCCATAAAGGCGAACACATATGGATTTTTTATGGAAATATGTATGATATTTTTCTACAAATAATAATTCAGAATTAGTTAACCTAAGCATTAACCTAAGTTCAAATAAAGTGGATTACTTATTTAAGAAATATTTAAAATAAATATACTTAAAATACTTATCTTGAAGAAAATACTGAATTTTTGTAGCATGTGTCTGGGTACATTTTAATGATTCAGAATGCCTGAGTGAAATGGAGATAAAAGCATTTCTCCTCAAAATTTTTATCATTTAAAAATATTCTACCCAATAAAAGTTGTCAACAGATTGTACCTTTGAGAGGAGATTAACATTTTCATGTTATTCATTCATCGCTTACAATCCCAGGCACTGTCTTGTACCTGTTTAGTGCTGGGGGAACAATGGAGCCTCCTCCTTTTCTAGTTTCCAGGGGGATTATGTGTACAGCGAGCAAAACAAAGCAGCAGAAAACAACTTGATGATAACCAGCTGGAGCCTTGGCCCCAAATTCCACTGTACGCCCCAAGAGCTGCACAAAATAATTCTTATTCTGAGTTGCATATTTTCTGATTCTTCTGGATTTTAGGGTTGAGAGACAAAGCAGACAATTGGCTTAATTATTTCTCTAAACTCTTTAATTCTTATGTTTTCATATTCTAACTGTCAGAAAATTTTGCTGCAGTGATGAGGACAGACTGGCCTGTGAAGTGTTCAGCAGTCAGCACAAGAGAAGGAAGGGGGTTTGCCCAAGTACAGTTTTATTTAACTAGCTCCTGCCAAGGCCCACAAATCTGGGAGTTGCATGCTCTTGACTTTTACTTTGTTCAATCCACAGTGATGCTTCCTTCCGATGAAGTTCGTTTTTTCCTGGGGACTCAATGATTATAATTTTGATGAGATAGGGTGGAGTCAAGGGCAGAAAGGAAGTGATGCCCTGTCTAATCCAAGACATTTTTCCTCTTCTTTTAATTTGCAGCATTTTTCCTTTTATCTAAAATGTTCATATGTTTCTCTATAAACTGCTTGATTTTTAAAACACTTTTATTGTTATTCTATTACAGCTGTCCCTTTTTCCTCCTTTGCTGTCTGCTGCCCAGCCCACCCCCCACTCCCACAGTCAATCCCCATGCCTTTCTCCATGTCCATGGGTCATTCGTACATGTTCTTTGACTATCCCTTCCCCTCCTTTCCATCAATATCCCCTTTCCCCCTCCTCTCTGGTCACTGTCATTCTGTTCCATGTTTCCATGCCTCTGGTTCTGTTTTGCTCACCGGTTTATTTTTATTCATTAGGTTCCTCTTATAGGTGAGATCATATGCTATTTGTTTTTCACTAACCGGCTTATTTCACTTAGTGTAATATTCTCCACTTCCATGCATGCTGTCACACAAGGGAGGAATTCCTTCTGTCTTTGTGCCATGTAGTATTCCATTGTGTAAATGCACCACAGGTTTTTGATTCACTCATTTACTGATGAACTCATTCACTCATTTACTGGTAGGAATGCAGACTGGTGCAGCCACTGTGGAAAACAGTATGGAATTTCCTCAAAAAGCTGAAAATGGGACTAACTGCCTTTTGACCCAGGGATTCTGAACTGCTTGATTTTTAAACACTGCTTATTGAGATAATTTACGTACCATAAAGTTTGCCATTTAAAGTGTACAATCTGATGGCTTTTAGTGTATTTTCAAAGTTATATAACCATCATCATAATCACAAAAGACCACAAATTATATGATCCCATTAACATGAAATGCCCACAATGGGCCAGTAGACCCATTGTGGAGACACCAAACAGGTGATAGTTTCCTAGGGCTGTGGAGACTGCCAATCGATGTGGAGTTTCTTTTTGGGATAAAGCTTGTTTGTTTTCATGAGGATAATTTTAGTCTTTTATTAGACCAACCTCTTTAAGTAATTGAAAAGCTGCCACTTTGGGTATGTAATACTTACTAGATGAATGAAAGATCTAGCTTTTTCGGTCCACCATTAGTTTGTTTGCTCATTATGTCAGAGCAGTTTCTTTTGTGTCTGAATAAATGTTGTAGAACCTCTGATGAGCAGAAATGCATCTGTCATAAGCTTATCCATCACTTAGCAGTTTAATCGAAATTCTGAATCTTGAAAAGAAACTTCTCTAGAGTAGAGTTACAATGAACATTTTCTCTATATTTATTTCTGAAAAGAATGAGAAAGCACTGCAAAATGATGGAAATAATTGCCTGGATAGCTTTTCATAGAAATTAAGGTTTTGTTTTATTTTTCTGCCACCTTATTCTCCTAGACTAGAGGTAGTGTTATTTAATTTGGAATGATCTCTACTGAACTGAAATTTTTCTCTTTATTTAGTCAACTCAAGTCATTAAGATGCAACCATGAGGAATGGCATAGAGACAAGTACAGATGCTCCTTGACTTACGATGGGGTTACATCCCGATGAGTGCACTTAATACACCTAACTACTGCATATCATAGCTAAGCCTCACCTACCTTACACATGCTCAGAACACTTACATTAGACTACAGCTGGGCAAAATTATTGCAAGAATTTTCAAACCATGCAATACCTGATTATTTAGTTTGAAACACTGACCTCTTTTTCCTTAGATTGCCAAATCAAAAAAATGACAACAGCCAATAGCTGTCTTGTGTGAGTAAATAAAAATTATACCAATATTTTTTAGATAAGCCAAAAATACAGTGTATTTTTGGTGTGCCATGGAACTTTAATAATAAGTATATATGTGCCATGAGATGAAAAAGGTAGAAAATTGCTGCTGTATGGTATTGGTTGTTTACCCTCGTGGTTGTGTAGCTGACGAGGGGTTGTGTGTAACTCTCTACGTCACCAGAGAGTATCTTGCCATATATTGCTAGTTCAGGAAAAGATTTAAATTACAGACTCAAAGGACAGCTTCTACTGAATGGGTATCATTTTTGCACCATCATAATGTTAAAATATAGCAAGCAAGTCAGAGCATCCTAAGTCGGGGCCATCTGTATTTAGAAATCATTCTTTAAAATACAAAGGTTAGATTATACAGAAGTAAGATTATCATTGATAACAATGATAATGAAGCTCAACTTTATTAAATGCATACTATATGTCATAGGCCTAATATGCATGATTTCATTGACTCCTTATTGAAACCTCGCGTGAGGTGGAAACTACCATTATCCCCAGCTGCAGAGGAAGAAATGATTCCACAGGTTGGTTTCTCCCAGGTCACACAGTCAGTGGCAAAGCCAGCAGCAAAGCCAGCATTGAGACTCTAAGAGAATCCCATTTATCATTGTGCTGTGTCATCTACCCTGACAGCATATCAGCTAGGAGGACCAAAACACTTGATTGTTAAAATGTTTATAATTCTAGTTGGAAAACTTTGCTTCGATTATACCATATCATATTTGTTTTTAGTTTGAAAACTAATATTTAATCATCTGACCCTCTTGACCAAATTGATGATACTTTGAGCTACCGATGATAATTTCATTTGAAACTTTAGGACACTTAGAATCCTGACATAGCCACTGTTTCCCATTCTATCATTCCCGTTTTTCTTTATTTCCTTGCCGAGTCAATTCCTCTCTTAAATTAGTATATTTGGCCCTTTACATCTTTATCCTATCATCTGTATAGTCTGGAAAAATGCCAACCCTGAAGATCTCTCTCTGATGGCGTGCCATCTCCTCTCCTACACACAGACTGCTGAATTGTGATAAAGAATATTACGCAATAATTCAAATTTAAGATATTATACATTTGTGGTCTCTAACCTTAATGGGACCTTTAATAGTGTTCTGAAATTATGTTGTTTGTCAACCAGAACTTTCTCTAGTATTGTTTTCTGGTATCGACTCCAATCCCTTCCTTTGTTCAGGTCTCCACATCTTCCACCTAACTACTTATTTATTTCTTACTTCCCCCCAAATGAAAGGCATAATAACAGAAATACCTCAAACTCCTGTAACCCATGTATGAACATCCTTGAATTCTGCAGACATTGTTTCTTTTGTCCTTTCCATGGAAGATTTTCTTTCCCCATCAATGGCTAATGCCTTCATCTGCATTCCATCTTTCAGGCATCTTTCAAACATCTTGTTGTTAAGAAAAAAGAATAACAAGATCCTTTTTTTCCCTTAACACCCCTGTCCCATTTAAAATATTGATGTTTCTCCTGTTCTCAAAAAATCTTTCACCCCATAATTACCTTTAAACATATTCTTTTTTCACTTTTTTTTACTGTTCCACTTAACCTCTGAAGAGTTGCCTAAATTTAGTATCTCTGCTTCCCCACTTATTCATTGAAATCTGCATTTGGTCTCCATTATTCTAATGAAAATACCTCCATAAAAATAACTATTGTTTTTTCTGTTATCTGTTGCTATACACATGTATACAAACACACACATTAAAACTTTGTGGCTAAAGCAAACATTTATTTGGTTACCATTGAGCAAATTTTTCTGGGCTCAGCTGGGAAATTTTGTTGGTTCTTGCCTGGGGCCAAAAATGTGGATGCACACATCTGCTCACTCAATTGGGAATAGTGATAAAGATGGCCTCACTCACATGTCTAGTGGCTGGGAGAGTGTTTTAAAAGGACAAATCTCAACGGGCAGATGCTTAACAAAGCTTTGCTTGTGTGATGTTTGCTGAAGTCCCACTGTTCAAAGCAAAGCACATAATCACCCCCTGTTAATGCAGTAGAGCAGCATATAGAGTAGAGGAAACATTATGCAGCTCCTGACTATACATTACAAAATCAATAATTTAACATTAAGTTTTCATCCATTTGTCCATCTTCCCCGTTTATCTCCTACTTAGTTCTCTTCTCTAAAAAGGTCTTGGTATTTGCTATACTGCTGGAATTTTCTTATGCTGTTAGTATAGTAGATACAACAGAATCCAAAACACACTCCTAAAGAGATTAAATTCATCTATATAATCAAAAATGATAAATGCAATTACTTGAAATCCCAATAGGTTTTTGCACAGAATATGACAGCCTTATTCTAAAATTTATACATCTCAAAAATAGCCAAAGATGTCCATAAAGGAAAAAAAATAGGGAACTACCATATCAGATATCAAAATGTAGTATGAAACAGGCAAATTAGTGAAACTATTTATTGTAATCCAGAGGTCAAGTTAACCAATGAAATGCAGGATCCAGAAACAGATAGTCATTCTGAAAACTTAATATATGACTGATACAGCATAGCTTCTTTCTAAGAAATGACTGAATTTTGCAATAAAATTGATGTCGAGACAAGTTTTTTAAAATGAAAATTGTTACCTACTCTATTTTTAAACACAAACAATTTCACATTGTTGTACAATTAAATCTCTAGCAAAAACGTTAAAAATTTTACAAGAAAAGGAAACATTTTACATGACCCTGAGTATGAAAAGAATTTTCAAGCAAGATGTAAAATATTTAAAATAAAAACAAAACTATAAATTTAAATACATGAAAATTAAGATTTTTTCCTAAAAGATGTCATAAAGAAAGCAAAAAGATAAGTCAAACTTAAAGGATATGTTTAAAAAATATATAACAAACTAAAGATAATAATTTGTTCCAAGTCAATGAGAAAATGCAAATAAACCTAAGAGAAATGGACAAGAGATAAATAAGCAGAGAAGATGATGAATATTCAGTAAGTATATTTATACATTAATATAATCTAAGCTAATTAATAATCAGGAAAATGCTATCTTTTGGAAACTGGCAACTCAGAATCCTGAATAGTGCAGAATCCTCCAAGTAAGCTTATTCATATGATAGTTTTAAGAAGCCATTTGAAATATCACAAGAAAATCAGGAGGAAATTGGTTAAGAGGCAGTTTAATTTGTTGTGATATATTTATCCAAAAATTTAAGTCTTCAGTAAATGAGTAATGCCTAATTAATATTCTCAGTTTGATCCTCAGTATAGTGTAATAAATATGGTATGATTTATACTGATAAAAACAGACAAGTTATTTAAATGTTTATAAATATTTTAGGATAAAATACAAAGACTTTATGTAGCAATATTTTTGAAGACATGATGAAGCCATAGTGAAAATTATTTCAATCAATCTCTGATCTGATCTGAGAAGGCAAAATTTCAGGTGCCCGGCATTCGAGTCACCAGAACATTTAAGTGACTGTGAGAGGAGAGGCATGCTGTACCAGAGGACAGTTTGAGCTCTACATTCCTAACTGCCCATCTGCCATATTTGGGCAAGTTTTTAAAGTATCCCACAGTTACTTGAAATTATTTTAATAAAATTCCTGTTATTTTTAAGCTAAGAATTTCACTTGTTGCCATATACATTATAACCATTGATTATGATATTATCAATTTTATCCAACTAACCACAAAAGTCTATGCATTTCTAATTAGTGTCTCTTTCAAAGAGTGAAGAGAAACAACAGTGGGGTAGGGAACTAAAAATGTCAAATAATGCATACTTTAAAAATTACATTATAGTGGAAATCAGCTGCTTTACTTACTCTAAACAATATCGCTTAGAAACTCCTTCTTGATACATATAGCATTCTAACTGACCCTGGTTTTTTAACTCTATGTTTGTATTGGAAACTATTGCCAAACATTTTAGAAGTTTAAATACTATTTAAACTTTTGAGACAAAGAAAGTATTTACAAAACATTCTATTTTCTACTCTTAAAAAAAGGAAAATTTAGCTTTATGTTGAGAATCTCCTTTTTATTGTAAAATATTTGTAGATGTTGAGTACTAATTCTGAGTACTATTTCTCCACTATGACCTACTTTCATTTGAAATGAATTCTCATATATATGAATTTCCAGTCAGTTTGGGGTTTTCTATACATATCCTTTTCAATAGTACAAATCATCTTGAAGACATAGGCAATATTTGTCAAACAATGTGTGAAATATAAAAAAATTATAAGAACAAGCCCTGGCTGGTGTAGCTCAGTGGATTGAGCGTGGGCTGTGCACCAAAGCATCACAGTTTCGATTCCCAGTCAGGGCACATGCCTGGGTTGCAGGCCATGGCCCCCAGCAACCACACATTGATATCTCTCTCTCTCTCTCTTTCTCTCTCCCTTCCCTCTCTAAAAAACAAATTTAAAAAATCTTTAAAAAAATTATAAGAACGAGTATATCCTTCCTATGTTTTAAAAAGCAGCCTCATGTAAAACCTAACATAATTTAGAAAATTATCCCTG
Source organism: Tonatia bakeri (assembly GCA_004024845.1). Classification (NCBI taxonomy): domain Eukaryota; kingdom Metazoa; phylum Chordata; class Mammalia; order Chiroptera; family Phyllostomidae; genus Tonatia; species Tonatia bakeri. Next base: position 39,136 of record PVIA01009464.1, on the reverse strand, counting down.
AATCCATTCATTCAAAAGTATTTATTTAGTGCTTATAATGTGCCACATTCTGGTAAGTATTATGGTTAGTGGAAATTATATATAAATTCTAACTTCCAAGACCTTAATAATCTGGTAGGAGGGAGAGAGAGACATGAAGAAACAACTAAAATACAGGGCGGTCAATAAAACATTATAAGAGATTTCAAAGAAAGACAGCTATCCTCAGCTTTGGAGGACAAAGATGGTTTTGTGGGGAAAAGTGAGAGTTAAACAGAGATAAGAAATTACATGGGTTAAAGCCTAGAAGTGAGAGAGTTAATCAAGGCTAGAGCAGAGTATATGAAGGGACATAAAGCTCCAGAGTAAATATTATTATATAAAGGGGGTTTTACATCATGCCAAGGAGTGTGATTAATCTGTGGCAAGAGAGATTCAGAGGAGGGTTTTAAACAGATTATTGACAAAAGTATATCTTTTTTTAATTAAATTTATTGGGGTTAATAAAATTGTATATTTTGAATGTACAATTCTATATACATCATCTGTATATTTGAGTGTTTGCTACCCAGAGTCAAATATCCTTCCATCACTATGTATTTGACCTTCTTTAGCCTTTTACTAACTCGCCCCCAACCCCCTATTCCTTCTGGTAAACACCGTGCTGTTTTCTGTGCGTATGAGTTTTCATTTGTCTGTCTTGTTTTTCATTTGTTGTCTTCAGTTTTATATCCCATATGAGTGCAATCATGTGGTTCTTGACATTTTCTGTCTGACTTATTTCTCTTAGCATGATATTCTCAAGATCCATCCATGTTGTTGCAAGTGGCAGTATTTCATCTTTCCTTATGGTTAAGTAGTATTCCACTATATATATGATGTGATTATATATATATATATATAATCACATTTTTTGTCCAAAAATATATTTAGAAATGGAAGGCATTTTATGGAGATGGATGGGAGGAAGAAATGACTAGTGAAGAAAAGACGGTGAAAGGGCTCTGACAGTAGTGATGCAGGCAGAAATGGGAGCAGCCTGAAGGAAGATAGTACAATACGAATGGAAAGACTTGTTTCAGTTTGAGACACATTGCAGAGGTGGAATCAAAACAAGTCAGTAATTATATATAAAAGGTGAGGAAAAGTGAGCAGTCAGTATAATTATTCAACTTTCTTGCTTAAGTTAACTGGGATAGGATGGTACTCCCATAAGATTATAATGGAATTGAGGGCCTCTATTTTTGCCTAAATAAGATTACATTTGATTTCTAGCACCTTAGAATATTTTCACTCATTGGTGAAGCTGCCTTTGTTTTTTCTCCCACCTGGTAGTGTTTATGTGAGATTTTGCTAGTACATAGGCTCTGTTTTGTTTCTCACCAGAAACCATATCTTCTAGACAGGCTTTCCTTCTTAGGCAGGTCTCTAGTGTGGGTAGAGAGTTCTCTAATGACTGGAAGGCATTTTCTCAGCCATGTATTCTAGATTCTTGGAGGGGGAAAGCAATAATACTCCTTAATGTCACCACAGGCAAACTTTCTATTATTTAGTTTGATTAACACCTTTTTATTCTTACACCTTGATGATGATCTCCATTTGTCCTTCCAAGTTATACCTTTCTTTGCTCTATTTTTACTATCAGTCTCATCAGATTACTTCCTATTTCTGGGTATTCTTGAATATGTTCCAGTGATTTTATTGACATACATATATATTTTTCTCCAGAAATTTTGGTATAGTATGGGAATTGAAGAGACATGTTGATGTATGCCCAATCTAATATCTTGAATGGGAGATTATCTAAGAAACCTATAACATTCTGACTATATATCCTTTGTATATTTATAATTTTACCAGTGAATTCAAGTAAAGGTTAAGTTTGCTATTGTTTTCTGAAATGTTTAAAATTTGATTTTTATTGAGATCTTTTATTTTGACAGTTTGAAGCTTCTTTTGAAAAATGGTAAGATACTATTATGCTTCTTTTAATTTTTAATGTTTACATTTTGATTAACCTGCTATAGGTGAGTTTTATTTCAAAACAAACAGAAAATTAAAAGCACAATTTTTCATATTACATATTAAAGTATAATTTGAAAATATAATAATTAGTATATTACTAAAAATGACAGAATAGGAATCTCCAGGGCTCTGTTACACCACAAAACAACTATAAGTTTGGCAAAAATTGGTCAGAATCAACATTTTCCAAAGTCCATAATTAGTCAAAAACTTACAACAACCGTGGGAAAAGTTAATGAAGAAAGAATCTGCTGAATTATATTAAGAGAACAGTGTGGCATCTTATACTACTTCCTGGCCATCCTCCAGCCCCCAGATCAGTGGAGGCCATAAAGAGGGCAACCCACACTTGTGGCGCCCATTGCTAGTGCCAGAGGGAACAATATGGACCTTATTCTTGAATAGTTGTGATTCAGGATTTTGACCTGTCTGCCAGCTCCCTGAAGGATTGACACAAAGGCTGGTCTACGTTGTGCCTGACTTGGAGTAAACCCAGAGCTTGAACCACTTCCAGGGAGTACTTGTTGAAAGCATTTAAAGGCATATTGTATGAGACTATTGATATCAGTTGGAACAAGCATTTGACAGACCAAAATGCCTGGGAAAGAAGAAGTTGGGAAAGGAGATACATGAGAGAATAAGGTTTTTCAAAGCTTTCACATATACTGAAAGCTTTGAAAAGAAGTGTATACAGATGTTCAACTCTTGACACATGCTCAGGAAAGAACCAAGAAGACCCTAATCTTTTACCTGGGGCTAATCTTTAGGATCTGCACAGGCAACAACTGATAAGAGACAGAGATATAAACAGACTGGATAGGCATTGAAGGAGTACTCCAGTACAGAGCTGATCTGTTAAGACTGGGAGGGTATTTTGTATGCCCTCTCTCTGTTTTGGCTCCAGGTATTTAAACTAACAGGCAAAACACAAGCTCATCAATTAGTTAATGAAATACTTCGGTGACCACACATGACAAGGAACACAGATGTTAAAAATGTGTTTAAAAATCATTAAACAAATAATAACAATGACACACAACAAATAGCAACAATAACCCCAACAGAGGGAGGATAAATTTATTTACATTTCACATTAAAATATTCAAAATGTTCAGTTTTATACAAAAATTATGAGGCAGGCACAGAAGAAAAAGTTTGTTGCATTAACAATGAAAAAAGAAACTGTCCTTGAGGAAGCCCAGACATTGGACTTACTATATACAGGCTTGAAATCAACAGTCTTAAATATTCTCAAAGAGATAAGGAAACTATGAACAAAGGACAAAACAAAATCAGGAATCTAACATCTCAACAAATATAGAAAGAGCCAAAAAAATTAAAAAGAACCAAACAGACATTATGGAGATGAAAAATATAATATTTGAAATGAAAAATTAATTAGAGGTATTCATCAACATATTTGAGCAGACAGAGGAAAGCATCAGGAATTTAAAGGCAGGTCAATCAGGTCGAAGAGCAGAAAGTCAAAGGAATGAAGAAAAATGAAGAGAGCCAAAGAGACTCCAGGGACATCACCAAAAATACAAATATACCCACATTAGGAGTTCAAGTGTGACTGAGGAGAGAAAGGGGGGGAGAAAGAATATTTGAAGAAACATTGCCTGAAAACTGCTCAAATTTGATGAGAACATGAATCTGTACTTCCCATAAATCAGAGCACTCCAAGCATGATAAACAGAGACCAATACTAAGACACATTTCAATGTAATTTTTGAAAGCCTGGGACAAAGATAGTACAGGTTTCCCCAATATCCAAAAGTAGACTATTCTGGTGAAACTTTTTGCAAACTGAAGCAAAGCAAAGAAGCAATTACCATTAATTTATATGGAAAATTTTCTGAGCATTCTCAGACTCCCAGAGTCATACTGAATAAGCTTATTTACATCTTGTTTTACACTAAGTGTGACACTCTTACAAGCTCTCTTAGGCTTTTCTGATACCTTAGGACACATCTGGCTAATGGGTACACAAAATAAATTGAGATGAAGCAGAGTTGTTCACATAGGTGAGAGCTATCATGGCTTGATGCTGAGATGCTGTGCGCAGTTCCCAAAGAAGGAGCTTGGAGCTGTCACCTTCACTGCTCGGTATTTGCTGACTTTAAAATGACTTGCTGCAAAACAAATGCTGAACACTACTTGTGCTTTTTGCCCTTTTTTAAAAAATAAAAATTCTGTTTGGTTTCCTTTCACCTAGTGAAACCAGGTACTAATGTAGGTCTTTTGTAAAAGCAAAGTGGCACAATGTGAACTTTTGAAAATCAGGGTATACCTGTATACTGAGAGCAAGAGAGAGGTGACTTATCATGGACAAGGGATCCTCAATAAAATTGACAGCCACTTTCTCATCAGTACTTATGGAGGACAGAAGACAGTGAAATGGCATATTTGAGTTGCTGAAGAAAAAAAAATTGTCAAACAAGAATTCTGAATCCTGGAAAAGTGTTCCTTAAAAATAAAGAAAAAATTAAGATTTTCCTAGATAAAGAAAGACAGAGGGGCTTCATCACTAGTACATCTATTGGAAATCCTAAAAGGAGTTCTTCAGGCAAAATTGAAAGACACTAGACAGTAACTTGAAGCTCCCCCCCCAAAAAAAAACACAATAAACAACAGTAAAGGTAGCTACAAAGATAAATACAAATGTCAGTATAATAGCATTATTTGTGTTATATCCTTTATTTTCCTATATAATTAAAAATATAAATGAGCAAAACCATAAGTATAAATCTAAATTAATGGCAGTGAAACAATGTGTAAATGTGCAATGTGTGAAAATAGCATAGGGGAGGGAGCGGAGCTATAAAGGAACAGAATTCTTTAATGTTATTGAAACTACACTGATTTTAATTCAAACTTAATTTTCATGAAGTTAAGGTATTCGTTGTAACCACCAGGGGACCATTAATAAAAACTCTAAAAACAAAATAAATAAAAAACCCCAGAAATTCCAATAAGAAGGAAACTAAAATATATTAGGAATAAAACAAACAAACAAACCCACAACTAACTACAAAAGAAGGCAGTTATGAAGAAGATAAAGGGCAAAAAATATATAACAACAAATTGCAGAAGTTACTCCCTTCTCATTAATAACTTTTTGTGGAAATGTATTAAACTATTTTATTAAAGAATAGAAAGTAGTGGAGTGGATAAAAATAAATGATCCAACTATATTGTGTCTATAAGAGAGTCACTGGAGATCCAAAGACACAAGCAGGTTGAGAAGGAAAGGAAAAAATATTAACCAAGGTAGAGCTGCAGTGGCTATACTTACATTACACAGAACAGACTTTAAGTCAAAACATATTACAAGAAACAAATCATACTTGGTATCTTGATTAAAGATCACTCCATCAAGAAGATATATATTTTTTCTTCTTACATATATATGTATATGTGTGTATATAGATATATAAATGTATATATATTAATGAGTATATATATAACACACACACATATACATATGTACTCTACATATACACTTTATATATAGTGTGTGTATATATATACACTCTCTAGGAGTGATTAAAGATCACTCCATCAAGAAGATATGTATATATACACTCTATATATACACTATAGAGTGTGTGTGTGTATACTCTAAACATGTGTAAACCTAAACACAAAACCTCAAAATATATGAAGTATAAGCTGATAGGAATGAAGGGAGAAATAAGCAGTTCTATAAGAGTGTGAAAATTCAATATGCTCACTTTTGATAATGGATAAAAGAGCTAAAAAAAGATCAGTGAGGAAATAGACTTAACCAACACTAGAAATGTCTACACCTAACTGTCCTATATAATGCACTTCACCCAACAACAGCAGAAAACACACTCTTTTCATGTTCATATTGAACATTATTCATGATAGATCATATATTAAGCCACAAACAAATCTCAATAAAGTTACAAATATTGAAATCATACCAAGTATCATCTGTGCCCCAATAGCATTAAACTAGAAATCAACAAAGGAAACTCAAAAATGCATATATATGTATAATTAAGCAACACACTGAAAAAACCCTAATGAGTCAAAGATGTAATCACAAGAGACATTGGAAAATATCTTAAGATGAATGAAAAATGAGAGCAATGTACCAAAACTTACAGGATGCAGAAAACAGTGTTTACAGGGAAGTTTACAGCTATAAATGCCTATGTTAAAAAGAAGGTTGCCAAATCTAGTAACCTAACTCTATACCTTACAGAACTAGAAAAGAACAAATGTGCTAAAGTTAGCAAAAGAAAGAAAATAATAAAGATTAGAGCAGAGAAAAATAAAATAGTATCAATGAAAATAAAAGTTGTTTCTTTAAAAAGATCAACCATATTCACAAGCCTTTAGCCAGACTGACAAAAAAAAAAAAGACTTGAATTACTAAAATCATAAAAAATTAGAACTTTACTTCAGACCTTACAGAAATAAAAAAAAAAAAGATGTTTATTGTACTATTAACAAGTGATAATACTATGAACAGAAAAGTAGGTAAACAAGGTGAAATAGGCAACCCTGGCCAGGTAGCTTAATTTGTTAGAGCATTGTCTTGATACACCAAAGTTGTGGGTTCAATCCCCAGTCAGGGCATGTAGAAGAATCAACCAATGAATGCATAAATAAGTGGAACAACAAATCCATGTCTTTCTCTCTCTCTCTCTTTCCTTTTATCCCTCTCTAAAATCAATCAGTAAAAAAAGATTAAATAGACAAATTCCTAGAAACACATGAAACACGTGAATATCAAAACTGACTCCGGAAGAAGTAAATCTAAAACACATCTAACAAGTAAAGAGATTGAATCATCAATCAAAAATTTCTCAAAAAAGAAAAGCTAAGGACCAGATGGCTTCACTATTGAAATTCTACCAAGCATTGAAAGAAGAGCCCTGGTCTGGTGTCATGGTTGGTTGGTTGGAGTGTTGTCTCATACACCAAAAGGTTACAGGTTTGATCCCAGGTCAGGGCACATACCTAGGTTGTGGGTTTGATTCCCAGTCAGAGCACTTAAGGGAGGCAACTGATTGATGTTTTTGTCTCCATCCCTTTCTCTCTCTCTCCCTTCCTCTCTCTCTAATATCAATAAACGTATCCTCAGGTAAAGATTAAAAAATGTTGAAAGAAAAATTAATACCAATGCTTTTCAAACTCTTTAAAAAGGCAGAAGTGATCAGGATACTTCCTAACTCATTCTCTGGGGTCAGCAGTATTCTGATGCTAATGCCAGATAAAGACACAAGAAAAGTAACCATAGACCAATGACTTTATGACTGTTGATGCATTTGCTCAACACAATAAGGTACGAGCCACCTGCATGCAGCTACATACACAGTAATGGAATTATATGTACATATCATGACTAAATGTCATTTATGCCAGGAATGGAATGGCAATTCGAAGTACAAAAACAATCAGTGCAATGCATCACAGTAATTAAAGAAAGTGGGAAAACACATGTGGGAAGCAGGTGGCAAATTCCAACACCTTTTTATGTTGAGAACACTAAAAAAACTAGGATTGGAAGGAAACTTTCAAAACACAGTGAAGGACATTTATGAAAAATTCCTTGACATACAGGGGTGAGCTACAGCAGGTTTACAGTTGTATGTGAAAGAGTTTATTCTTGTAGCATTATTATTCATCAATTATTGTATTTTTCTCATTAACAACTGTAAACCTACTTTTGTTCACCCCTGTAATTAATGGGAAGGAGTATAAGTTTTCAACCTAAATCAGGAACAAGACAAGGATGGCCCACTGTTGACAGTTTAAAAAAAATTATTGTTGACACTATTACAGATGTCTTCCATTCCCCCACCCCCTGACTTTTTCTCCTCCACCAAGCCACCCCCACACCCTGGTCTTCACCACGTGATCTGTGTTTATAGGCTTTGTATACATGCAGAGATGTTCTCTGGCTAATCTCTTCCAGTCCCCCAACCCATATTCCCTCTGAGACCTGTCAGTCTGTTCCATGTAGCCGTGCCTCTGGTCCTATTTTCTTCATCATTTATTTTGTCCACTAGATTCCATGTATGAGTGAGATCGTATGGCATTTGTCTTTCCCTGGCTGGCTTATTATGCTTAGTATCGTATTTGCCACTTTTATTAAATGTTGGAACCCTTGCACCTGGATGGTGGTTCAGCCACCATGAAGAACAGTTTGTTGATTCCTCAGGTGGTTAAACCTGGAGTAACCATATGACCCAACATCCCACTCTGAGGTATATCCACAAAAGATTTCAAAACAGTTGTTCAAACAAAAACTTTACAGATGCTTATGTCATGAGTATTCACAATAGCCAAATGGTGGAAACAACCTCAGATCCTGCCATGGATTTATAAATAAATAAAGGGTTATGTAGCTCTGCAATGGAATATTATTCTACCATAAAAAGTAATGAAGTGCTGATACGTGTTTTACTGTGGATAAACTTCTAAACCATTAAGCTAAGTTAAATCATTGATACAATCATTGCAAGATTCTATTTATATGAAACATCTATACTAGATAAATCTAAGGAAGCAAATCAGTTGTTGCCTGAAGCTAACGGGAGGGGGAAAAGGGGAGAGATTGTTCAATAAACAGAGGGTGTTCTTTTGAGGTGGTGAAAGAGTTTTGTAATTAGATGGGGGTGATGATGGCACAACATTGGATGTACTAAATGCCATTGAAGTTTATCCTTCCAGCAGTGTGGTGGAGGCTGAGGTGGGGCACTGTGTGGAGAGGGGGCAACTGAGGGACGTGGGGGACATCTGTAATACCATTAACAATTTTTTTAAAGTTTACACTTCCAAATAGTTAATGTTTTGCTTTGAGGCTTTTGTGTATATGAGTTAAGACAAAATTATGCTGGTCTAAAAATTAACTGAATTTTGGAATACAATACACAAAAACAGATCCAATTATGTATGATAACATACTATATCATGTCATTGTTATTTCAAGGCCGTGTGAGGAGAGCACTATTTAATAATAGATACTGGCATATTATTTTTCTATTTTTAAAAGCAAAATGCTCTTCTCACTGGTATGACTGGTATGGCTAAGTGGATTGAGTACCGGCCTGCAAACCAAAGGGTAGCTGGTTCCATTGCCTGTCAGGGCACATGCCTGCATTTTGGGTCAGGTCCCCAGTTGGGGTGTGAGAGGCAACCACACATTGATGTTTCTCTCCCTCTCTTTCTACCTCCCTTCCTCACTCTAAAATAAATAAATACATAAACAAACAAATGAATAAATAAATAAAAGCAAACAAATAGTAAAAAGTGCATTACCTTATTCAATAGAAATATTTAAATGAAATAAAAAATAAAGAAAATATACTGAATATATTTCTTACCTCAGAGTAGGCAGACTTACCTAAATAAATAAATTGTGGAATAACAATGAGACAAATAATATGCACTCATTAGAAATAGTAAATGGTAGTCAGATATCCAGCTTTCTTTAATTTGTATTACTTCTTTAATAAGAAGAAAGTAATAATTTAATAAAAATGAAACTTCTTTTGTTGTTTATATTGATTTTCTTATAACTTTTGTCAGAGAAAAAAATACTTCTGTTTAAATACAATGAACCTGTGTCACATCAAAAATTAAATAAAAATAAAAAATAATAAAGAAATACAATATAATTGAGTCTAGGATCCAGGAACTGAACTAGAATAATACTGATAATAAGAAACATATTGTTATCCAACATATAGAACTTAGCTAAAAGATTCTTGAGAAAAGAAAATAGCATTTTAAACCTTTTAGACATTTTTCTAAACCTTATTAACTTCAAATTTGAAATAGTATTCTTGCTCCTTGTAATTTATATTGATTCTACAGAAATTACTAAACTAAAATTAGAAAAATAGTTCATTTAAATTTTTTTTAAATTCCTTTTTCTGATAGCAACAGTTTCTAGGAAAGACTACTTTCTTAAAAAAAAAAAACTCCTTAAATATCACCTAAAATCTTCAGATCATTTGTAACAAATTTTAAATATCAATTAATTTATTGTGAAGTATAGAGCCCATTAGAATGTTGCTGTATTAATCACCGATACAGTGAAATTAATATGTATATAGTAAGTTTTACCCCAAACCTTTAAAATTCAATGCAAGAGCATCGCCTGAAATTTGTTTCACGACTTTAAGTACCGTCCTCCTGTAGTAATGGGTTCCTTTTTCCCCCTGACACAGGAGCAGGGCTACGGAAGACCTGCGAGGAGACTGGAGCGCGGCTGCACCAGTCCAAGAGGCCAAGCCCGAGGAGAGAGGTACAGCTGGACCACATACTTAGATAAGTGTAACTACATTTGAAAGGTCATTGAATTTCTGTTTAATATACTTGTACTTTTCACAGTGTTTAACAGTTTTATAACTCTTACGAGTGTCTAATAAAGAGTTTTCCATGTAATTTCATTACATATAGTTTTTTAATACTTGAAATGTGGCTAGTGAGACTGAGGTGTTTAATTTTGAAGTTTAACTTTAACTTAGATTTAAATGAAAATAGTCACATGTGGTTCATGGCTAATGCATTGGACATCACAGCTCTACTGTACACAGAAATTAAGATTAATATTCTTGTCACAATTTTCAAAATGTAAAATAATTTATATGTTGGAATAAAATATGTGTTAAAAGTCTTCAGTGTATTTGAATATATTCTTGATATTATATGATCTCCTCTCCATTTCTTACCACAAAAATTTGTTAAAAGTCTTCCTTTAGTGAAAGGTAACTATAAACTCAAGACTTTTTAAAAGCAAGAATATTTTATTCAAAACTGTCATTCATACAGCTGTATTTCCACTCTTTATGTCTACAATCAAGTTGAAAACTTCATTTATTACTTTTTAATTTTTTACATGATAAATGCTAGGAGAAAAAATATGTTAACAGTTATAATAACTGTTTAACTATAATTATATTTATTATAAATGTGCATTTGACTCTAAAACGGAAGACGGTATTGAGATAAGGAAAATTTATTGTAAATATTTATGATAAAAAATATCAGGTGGTTACTCACTTATTCAATATGAAGGAGTAAACACTAATTGAGATGGTATTCTAGAAAAAAATGAGAGAGATGTCACCTACGATAATTGGAGGACCCCCAAGCTATACACACAGCATCTATTTTAGCATGCTGCGATGGAAGCAGTATGAAAAACACCTCGCGTGAACATCATGGATGCCTTCGGGCGCAAATGTGTCCCATCAGAAGTGCTTTAATTTTGGTGGCATTAACTTCATCATGTGTTTCAGACTGGAATCTGGTTATAGAAATTTAATGGATCATATGTTGGCTGGAGAACCCAGTTCTTAATTTGTATATTGTCATAAAACAACAACAACAGCAAATTAAGAATATGGAGTTTTCAGGATGTGGTAGAATTTGAGGGGTGAGGGGGAGGGTAAAAGCCTGAATAAACAGAGACCGAATAAAGGACCAGTCTGGAAAAAGACAACTTTATGCATTGCAATAGAGAAACCTGTTTTTCAAGAATTTTTTTCAGGTAGAACACTGAATTTCTTTGATAAGACCATAGGTCCAATGTGGAAACTGTGTGACTACTCAGCTTCCACTTATAATCGTTATATAACACTACCTGCTGGTAGAAAATTATTGTCTTATTTTTCCAAAAACAAAACAAAAGAAAAAAAGATCTACCAGTTGCCTTCTTCTTGATCCAGTTTTACTGTTTTCCTCAGCTTCAGTTCTTTGGGGGCTTTGCCTTTCTTGAAACTGTATTTGCTTATGTCTTGTGATATCACATTTTTGTGAAAGTCACTGTTTACAAGCAGAAATGTCAGCAGAGTGGGGCCCATATCCATATTCCTCACTGATCTCTCTAGGGAGAGAGCAGATTGCCGGGAACAGAACAGGTTCTCTATGCATTTCTTCCAGAAATAGGTGAATGAATAGTCATGTCAATCATTTTACTATTAAGCCTTATCATTTTAGAGCTGTGAACCAGGAATCACAAATATCTCTCACTAAGGGAATAAACTTGTGTTATAACTGAATAAATAGAACTTATAAACAGCAATGAAATTTTGGCAAGGTTAACTAGGGACGTTATTATCTGATAAGGTGAAGGGTATTAAGTGTCTCGTTTCTAGGAACCATCTGAGGTTTTCCAATATTTATCTGGTATAATAATTATGATTTACTTTTCTCATAGATTCAGAGGAAACACAGCATAATTTAAAAATGCAGCTTGTAAACAGAACATGTATTTTTTTCCTTCAGTAAAATATTAACCATGAAAGATATTGGTTGAGATTTAGCTATTCTAAGTGTCTTATAAAATATTCATTTAAAAATCTGTCTTTCAAAATTTATAATCAATGTCATGATTGCATTATGATAAGCAGTCTTTAAAAGTCTAATTCATTTTTCTAAAATCCTCTTATTGTATATGTCAGTATCAATTATAGTGACACTACTATATAGTGATACTACCCATGATCCCAGCACCCAGTTTATAGGCTAATTCACTAACAAACGTGAATGTGTATTCCTATTTTAAGATGAAAAGTGTCCAGAATTAAAGCAGGAAATGGAAACATTGCTATCAGAGGCCATCCATCTCATTAAAAGTCTAGAAACAGACCGTGCAGAAGCCGAAGAAGCTTTGAAAAGGCAGCAATCAAGAAGGGAAAAGATAAACACGACAATTGATTCTTGGTCAATCTGGAGACTTCAAGAGATCCCGTTAGCTGTGCAGAAAGGTAACAGGAAGGATTTTCTCCGCACTGACAGTCACTTTGTTAGGCATGTGTGTGGCTCTGAGTAAAAAACAACTGTTTTAGTGACCACATGATTTTTGCATCCCAGCTGGTTCACTTTTGATTGGTGCCGTTAATGATAGTGCTCGGCTGGAAGGAACACACGAGCCAACCTAGATCTGCTGGCATTTGGTGTGTGTTTGAAATTCCATAGGCGTTGTGGTACTCAAGGGGCGTGTAAAAGTTTAGCACATATTTCATATAACAACTGAAGTATTTGAAGACTAGAAATCTAAAGTGATTGCCAGTTAGTATCATTTTCTACATCTTTAAATATAGGAAAACAGAAGAGTTCTAAGTGATACTTTAGCAACTAATGCATCTGTTTTAGAGAATTCAATAGTGCATTTTATTGGTAACTTCTAGCAGGTAATAAAACTTAAGATGTTTCCAAGAACTATGCAGGTAAAAAATGTTTCAAAAGATCAATGGTGTCCTTTAGACTACAGATGAGCGGCTATTGGTGAAGCATTAAGCAATCTAAAGGCGTTTAATTTTTTATTTCTAAACACTGTGCACCTATGAAAACATGCCTGATACCCGATTCTGCCTGCAGCCGGAAGTGGTTTATGCTCCCTTAGGGTGAAAGTCTTAATTCAGGGTTCCCATGTTTTATAAGTGGGTTATATTATGGTGCCGATATAACCTATCATTTAAACCAAGACACCTTTGAGAGGAAAAGGGATGCTATTACTCATTATTACTCTGGGAAAGCAGCCATTATCCCAATGATGTGTCAAATGATGTGTCAAACCAAACTCATAGTCACCTGTTTTAAGTCTTTAAAAACTGTAGTCTTAAAAGTAGGATGTACACATTTCAGGGAGTGGCAAGAAAAGATCAGAAATTTTATTTACATTTAAACAATTTTTTCTTGTTTATTTGCATTTTAATTTTGTCTTTATAGTGCCTAGCAAAATACCATTATCCAAGGGTCCCTCAACTATTTTATTTTAATACAATAAATTACATGTAGGTTGAATGGCTTTTTCTCTTTTTAAAGTAATACTGAGCTCACAGCCTGAACTCTCTCTATACATTCACTTCCTTCTGGAGAAGAACTGAAGAAACAGGAAAGGGGCCCATAGCCGAGCCTGGAATGACTTTAATCCAGGCTTTGTCTATGCTCTTTTTCACCTTTTGTTTTCATCTTAAACATTGTTTCATTGTTGTTCAATTACAGTTGTCCCCATTTTCTACCATCACTCTCCCCTGACCTACCCATACCCACCTCCCACATTCCATCCTCCCCACCCCCAGTTGTCTTTGTCCGTGGGTGCTTTACACACGTTCCTTGACGACCCTTCCCCTTCTGTCCCCTGTTATCTCCCTCCGCCCTCCCCTGTGATTACTGTCAGTTTGTTCTTTATTTCTATGTCTTTTTCACCCTTTACTAAAGACTTAACTATAAAAATTATGCCAAATCACTCTAAGTTCAGGTAAGAGTTGATCTTTTTTTTTGCCCAAAGGAGTACATTTTATCTCAGATAAAGTTCAAGGAAAGGAGTCACTCAGTAGCAAATATAAAACACACAAAGATCCAGATGTAATCAGTGCACATCAGTAGAAACAGACAACAGAGTCTTACTCAAGAAGTTTTCAGATATTGGATTATATAGATTATAAAATAAGTATATTGAATGTGTTTCAAAAATAAAAAGAGAAGTTTGAAAGTAAAAATAAGAACTAAAGGACTATTTTTAAAGGAAAGCAAAAACGGAAAAAAGAGACTTACTAGAAATGTACATTATATTCCTTAAAATTAATAAGACAGTGTTTGGTTAAATAGTTTTTTAGACTAAGAAAATTGATAGTGAGCTGTAAAATTTGAGGAAATTACACAGAATGTATCACAGCTACACAGGAGGAGGAAAATGTAAGTATTTAAAAGCATGGACTATAAAATGATGCCCTGGCTGGTGTGGCTCAGTGGACTGAGTGCCAACCTGTGAGTCAAAGAGCTAGCTGCTTGTTAGATTCCCAATCAGGGTGCATGCCTGGGTTGGGGGCCAGGTCCCCAGAAGGGGGCATGTGACCGGCAACCACTCATTGGTGTTTCTCTCCCTCTCTTTCTCCCTCCCTTCCTCTCTCTCCAAAAATAAATAAATAAAATCTTTAAAAAAATAAAGTGAGAATGTGTAATGTACACCTAATAGAAAACCACAATGGAGGTTAAAATGGTAAGACTTAAGATAATGACCGACCTTTTGAAACAAAGTTAGAGTGGTTATGTATGTGTATGTATTGGTTGTAGTAAGCAGAACTGTACTAAAACAATTATGAACTTATAAAACAAATATTTTAATCCTGTCAATGATAAATTCAGAGGGCTATATTTTTTATAATGCAGTAACTTTTGGTTATTATTATTGCATGTCAAGAACATGAGGCCTATTTGAGAGATATTCTAGAATTACAATGGCATCTTGAAGATATAGATCATCAACGAACAAAGTTCGAGGAACAAAAGACAAAGTGGGAAGAAGCTAATGCAAAGCTTCAAGCAGACATAGATTATATGAATGAACTTGCTCCTCACCTGAATTCAAAGTTGATCCAGGAAACTGAAGCTCTGAAGGAATATACTAGAAAACAAAATGAGGTAACTGAATAGTTGAATGGATATGCCTTTTATAGATTGTTACATAGTTACACAAAAATATCCCAACTCTAGTGTCTCAGTGGATTGAGTGCCAGCCTGCAAACCCTAAGGTGGCCAGTTCGATTCCCAGTTAAGGAACATACCTGGTTTGTGGGCCAGGTCATCAGCTGGGGGCCTGCCAGAGGCAACCAACACATGCTTCTCTGTCACATTGATGTTTCGCTCCCTTTCTTTCTCCCTCTCTTCCCCTCTCTCTAAAAATAAATAAATATAATCTGAAAAAATTCTTTTAAATTTCATCTCTAAGAAGTTAATATGTCTTTAAAGGTTTCCTTTTTATGGAAAATTACTTGCTATTTATTTCCCAAAGAAATTATTAAAACACATACAATACAGTTGATTGGTAATCACATCAACTGTATGGCCTTCCCATACTTTTATATTTAAGAGTATTAATAGTATTTAGTCAACCTACTTATATGGGAGATTTAAAAAAACATGGTAATTTTTGAAATTGTAAATTGAGCTAAGGGAGAATGCAAGTAGAATATATCGGTCATTGTCATTGTTGATGAAAATAAATGAAATAAAGTACTTTTAATGATTAAACTATCATATTTGTGGGATTATATTATAAAAAATCAAGTTCCTTATACCTGCCACAAAATGAACAAATTTAACTTTGTATTATATTTAATAATTTCAAAGCAAATACAGTCAAATATCTCCTATATTTCCCTTACAATTCCATTTTCTTCCCCCATTCTCCAAAGACAACCTTTTCATGAAATTGTTTCTAGTAAAAAATTATATATTTTATGCATATTCATATATTTATGGATAATACATAGTATTTTAAATTTTCAAATAGTATAAAATGGTGTGTAACTTTCTGCAAGTTGCTTTTAATCTGACATTATTTTAGAGACCAGACTGCTGTTCCTACATGCAGATCTAATTCTTTCCTTTTACTCACCATGTTGCATCAGGTAGATATCTCACAATTTACTATTTACCATTTTCTCTTCTCTTGGTCATCTGAGTTGTTTCCTATGTTTGGCAGCAAAACTACGGATTTGACTATAAACAGTAAACCACTGTGATCATGGTTCTCTCTATGCACCTGTGAACTTTTTTTGGATATATAGATAGTGAGGTATTTACTGGGTCATCAGTTATACACAGTTTTAACTTTAAACCTTCAATTGCTCTCTAAAGAGTCTCTAACAATTTTATTACTGGCATAGTAGCAGTGCTGGAGATTCCCCATTTCTCCACCATGGACAAGAATTTTAGTATTATTCTCCTTTCTTATGTAGTTTACTAGATATATATCAGGCTAAAAGTCATTTCCCAATGTCCTTTTTCTCAGGGTATTTGTAATGAGATGTAGGTAGGATTATTGACCGGGTTTTTACTGAAAGCCAGTCCTAACTGAAACACTTCACAGTTTTTTCCAACATTTTTATTGTCAGATTTAAAAATTTGTCAGTAGGTGTGTAAACTGGCATCCCTTTGTTCTCCTATAGCAGACACAAATCACTTACAAAGTATCACAAGTATCACTTACAAATAAGTGATACTTTATTTAAAAAGTGATAAGAGAATGCATTTTTCTTTCATATTAGAAGCATAACTGACAAAACTAAGACATGAAAAGCAGAATTATGAACAGTGGGAGATCTAAATACCTCTTCAGAGAGAAATCGAATATTTGCATAGATACTGTAGGAAAGCAAGATAGAATTGTGTAAGACTGAATCCATACAAAGTATCTTCTCTGACCACAGTGAAATGACACTAGAAATCACTAATAGAAGGAAACTGGAAAATTTACAAATATGTGGGAATTAACACATTCCTAAACAAATAATGGATCAGAGAAGTAAATCAAAAAAGAAATTATAAAATACTGTGAGATAAATGAAAACAAAATACAGCACATGAATACTCATGGGATGCAGTGAAAGCAGTGTCCATTGGAAAAATTAATAGCTGTCAACATCTACATTGAATCTATAACCTAATTTTATACCATATGAAACTAGAAAAGAGGAGCAAGCTGAACCCAAAAGCAGAGTGAAGTGAATGATAAAGATCAGTGTGTAGAGCTAAAACAGAGTCAGCTGGCAGGTACCATATCTGAGTATCAATTTGGCTAACACTGTTCACCCTGCCCTGGTGATTCCCTGATACCTGGCCCTACCAACTAGCAGACCCACCCAAGCCATTTCTAGTGGCTTTTCAATACAAAGAGGCCCACTTGGCTAACTCTGGGGAATTTCCTAAAATCTGTCAGACAAGCAGCATCTGGCCTCAATGTATACTGCATGTCTTGCTAAGTGGTCCCAGGCCTGCCACAAGTGGCAGCTAGCCTCAGTTCATAGCTTCTCCTGGGCGCCTCCAAGCCACGAGCAAGTAGCAACCATGTGCAGATTGCTCTGTAGCTGAAGCCAGCTGGCCTCAGGCAGGCACAGGTGGCAGCTGACGTTGGCCTGTACCCCGTAGGAGTCCCCAGTAATCACAAACTTGGTGGGCAACTCCAGACCATGTGGGAGCACCACCCAAGGAACCCCACAAGTAACACACTCAAGGGGAAGAATCAGAAGTCACCAGAGCCCCACTGAAGTAAGTCCTGCTCCATGGAGTTGGCCCTGCACAGCTAATCCTCCACAGTGGTCACAGCCAGTCCTTGCAGCCAATAAGCCTGGGGATAAATTTCCTCCACAGAGGTGCCAACATCAGTGAAGCCTCAACTACAACAGGATGGTGTCCACAGCCCACATGAGGGATGTACCTTGGATCCAGCTTAGGTGATCAGAAAGGCTTTGCCACTGCACCCTATAGGACACCTACTACATATGGCCACTCTGTAAAGCCCATGAGATGTAGTAGCTCTGTCTAATACATAGAAACAAATGTGGAGAAGCTGCCAAAATGAGACAAAGAAACATGTCCCAAATGACAGAACTGAAAAAAACTCAAGAAAAAGAATCAAACAAAATGAAGACATCTACCAGATGCAAAGTTCAAAACACTGGTTGTAAGGATGCTCAAGGAACTTAGGGGAAGAATAGATGAACTTAGGAGAGCTTCTTCAAAGAGATAGGAAACATAAAGTTGCAGATAGAAAAAAGAACCAGTCAGAAAT
This sequence comes from Tonatia bakeri, assembly GCA_004024845.1. Lineage (NCBI taxonomy): Eukaryota > Metazoa > Chordata > Mammalia > Chiroptera > Phyllostomidae > Tonatia > Tonatia bakeri. Next base: position 20,562 of record PVIA01009464.1, on the reverse strand, counting down.
GAAGAATACATGAACTTAAATGAAAAATATATTAAAGGGAATCAACAGTGGAGTACATAAAGCAGAAGATCAAATAATAGATTTGGAAGATAAGGAAACAGAAAACACCCAGTCATAACAGCAAAAAGAATCTCCTCAAAATGAAAATAGTATGAGGAGCTTCTGGGACAACTTCAAGCATATGAACATTCACATCTGGGGATGCTGGAAGGAAAATAGAGAGCAAGGAATTGAAAACCTATGTGAAAAAATGACAAAATCTTCCTAACCCAGTGAAGGAAGTAGACATACAAGTCCAGGCAGTGTAGGAAGACCCAAACAAGATTAATACAAAGAGGCCCACACTAAGGCACATCATAATTAAAATGCCAAAGTCAGCCCTAGCTGGTGTAGCTCAGTGAATTGAGTTTGTGCCTGTGAACCAAAGAGTTGCCGGTTCAATTCCCAGTCAGGGCACATGCCTGGGTTGCAGGCCAGGTCAGGTCCCAAGAAGGGGCATGCATGAGGCAACCACACATTGATGTTTCTCTCCTTCTCTATCTCCTTCCCTTCCCCTCTAAAAATAAATAAATAAATCTTCTTTAAAAAATACCAGTGCCAAAGGTTAATGACAAAGAGAGAACCTTAAAAGCAGCAAGAGAAAAGCAGTTATCTACAAGGGAGCTCTCATAAGGCTGTCAGCTGATTTCTCAACAGAAACTTTGCAGGCCAGAAGGGATTGGTATCAAATATTCAACTGATGAAAAGCAAGGGCCTACAACCAAAATTACTGTACCCAGCAATATTTAGAATAAAAGGATAAAGAGCTTCCCAGACAAAAAGCAAAAGTAGTTCATCACCACCAAACTAGTATTACAAGAAATGTTAAAGCATCTTTTTGAAGATGATGAAGAAGAAATAAAAAATATGAATAATAAAAAGGCAATAAATACATATCTATCAACAATTACTTTAAAAACAAATGGATTAAATACTCCAATCATAAAACAAATGAAGATGAATGGGCAACAAAACAAGCCCCTTACATATGCTGTCTACAAGAAACTCACTTTAGATCAAAAGACACACATAGACTGAAAGTAAAGGGCTGGGAAAAGACATTTCATTAAAATTGAAACAAACAAACAAAAAGCTGGGGTAGCAATACTTATACTAGACAAAATAGACTTTAAAACAAAGGCTTTATAACAAGAGACAAAGAAAGACCCAGTAATTCCACTTTTGGGTATTTACTTGAAGAAGCCCAGCACACTAAATCAAAAGGATATATGCATCCATATGTTCATTGCAGTCTTATTTACAGTAGCCAAGATATGGGAGCAACCTCAGTTTCCACTCATAGACAAGTGGGAAAGAAGAGGTGGTGCATATATATAATGCTATATTACTTAGCCATAAAAAATGAATCTTACCATTTGCAACAACATGGATGAACCTTGAAGACATAATACTAAGCAACAGAAGAGAAAGACAAATGTGTGGAATTATTTATATGTGCAATCAAAAAAAAAAGGAGGAAAAAAGAATAAAAAAGCTTACAGATACAAAGAATAAATTACTGTTTGCCAGAGAGGGCTGTGGCGGGGGGTGTGTGGCAAAATGGATGAAGGAAGACAAAAGGTAAATATTTCCAGTTATAAAATAAGTAAGTCCTGGAGATTTAATGTACAGCATGGTCACTATAATTAAACATTTTGCATACTTGAAAGTTGCTAAGAAATAACCCAAATTGCTTACATAATACAAGGTACATAATGCAATGCATTATACAGATCATGTATCATAGAAATGTATGCTCGAAAACCTATATGATCCTATGAACTAATGTCATCCTAATAAATTTAATTAAAAAAGAACTCTAACAATTATTTTTTAAAAAGCCCTGAGACAGCATGCTTTAGCCATAGTATGTAGATACTTGGAAATGAAGCTCAAAAGCTCAACATTGCCTTCAAATTCCATAAGGAACTCAGCCTCATAACATCACAGAGACCCAAAAAACATTATCTATATCAACTCAAATGAGTATCCATATGAAAGGCTATATGAGCCCCACACTGACCCAGCCCAAATACTTGGAGATGAATTTGAATCATATGGTGCCCCCCTATCTCCCGACACAGAGACCACTGCCCCAGTAATTCCTACATGCTTCCTCATCTAAAGGTGCTGAAAAATTGGACTTAGGATTTTATTTATTGGTCTTCTTCCTTTGATACTAGGAATTCTATTATTTTTCCTGAGCTTTTTGTTTGTTTAGCCCATCACCCTGGTGTGCTCCTGGCTCTCTGCTAAAATGTATATACCCATGTAATGTTGTGCCTAAAGGAAACTCATATAGAAGTTGCTATTATCTGCACTAGTCTAAAACATGAGATTTATTGCTTTTCCAGGAGGCAACTGCCTCATATCAGTCTACCACTTCACCCCTTGGGGAAAGGTCTGCTGATTCCTCTGTGTCTTCTCTTACACCCCTCCCCCACACTTTCCAACAGGACGTTCAGCCCTTTTTTCAAGTAAGAGCACTATAGCCACCCCCTTCTCCTTATTTTGACAGAGAAGGGACAGATGAAGAGGGAAGGAAGAATGTTTATGCTATTAATAAAAACCATAAAATGAAATATTTTGGACACTTGCAATAAGTTGATAATGGTTACTCCTCAATGAGAACATTATCAGTTATTTTATTTTTTTACCTGTGTGCTTCTGATTTTTCTATAAGGAAGTATTTGATCAATAAAAACAGTAAAAGGTAGCAGGTTCTTTTGTGGGTGGAAAGATAATGATTTTATTTTGGTCCTGTTCACTGAAGTATTGAAGTTGTTCTTTTCAGTAACTTTTGTACATCTCTAGCATTGATGCCTTCCAGGGAAAAGGCAACTCAGAACACTAGTGTGCTAAACCATTCACTAAATACTGGAAGAAAATTGATACAAAGAACTTTTTATTTAAATAAAAACTACTGTAAGTTTGTCCTTTTTCTGATCTTTGTCCTGTCTGATTCTTTTAATTAGCCATAAATTGCATACATTAACAAAACATTTTTATTTCTAGGTAATGGAACTGTACAGACAAGTTTGTGAAGAACTCAGAGAAGCTATAGAAGACTATGAAAATGCCAAATTAAAAGCTAGCCTAATGAGACAAGAAATGGAAAAAGATATTTATAAAGATGAAGGAAGCATAGAAACCTTCAAGTAAGATTTCTTCACAAATCCCACTTATATCACTTAGAAGTACAATATTAACTAAAATGTAATTTCAATTTCTGTATAAAATTTATGTAAAGAGAAAGGAATACATCTAAATTACCCTTATTATCTATCAAGTTTATACATGAATTAAAATATGTATCTTTACATATATAAATCTATTTGTGTATAAATTCCTAAAGCACTGTTTTTCCGCATCATTTAAAAGCTCTTTATACATTTTGCCAAATTGTCTGTGGATATCATATAGCAATATATATCCCTGCTATCTATGTACAATAGTGCCTATTTATTTACTTATTAAGTTTATTTTATTGACCTTGCTATTACAGTTGTCCCATTTTTTTCTCTCCTTTATCCCCCTCTGCCCCACACCCCCTCCCACCAGCATTCCCCCCTTCTTAGTTCATGTCCATGAACTATACATATAAGTTCTTTGGCTTCTCTATTTCCTATACTATTCTTACCATCCCTGTATCTCTTTGTACCCACCTATTATGCTTCTTATTCCCTGGACCTTTTCCCCCCATTCTCCCCATCTGCCTCCCCACTGATAACTCTCCATGTGATCTCCATTTCTGTGATTCTGTTCCTGTTCTAGTTGTTTGCTTAGTTTTCGTTTCTGTTTCTTAGATTCATTTGTTGATAGTTGTGAGTTTGTTGCCATTTTACTGTTCATAGTTTTGATCTTCTTCTTTTTCTTAGATAAGACCCTTTAATATTTCATACAATAAGGGCTTGGTGATGATGAACTCCTTTAACTTGACCTTAACTGGGAAGCACTTTATCTGCCCTTCCATTCTAAATTATAGCTTTGCTGGATAGAGTAATCTTGGATGTAGGTCCTTGCATTTCATGACTTCGGGTACTTCTTTCCAGCCCCTTCTTGCCTGTAAGGTTTCTTTGGATAAATCAGCTGAAAGTTTCATGGGAACTCCTTTGTAAGTAACTCTCTACTTTTCTCCTGTTGCCTTTAAGATAATCTCCTTATCTTTAGTCTTGAATAACTTAATTCTGTGCCTTGGTGTGTTTCTTCTTGGATGCAACTTCTTTGGGACTCTCTGTGCATGTCTAGTTCCTTTGCCAGATTGGGGAAGTTTTCCTTTATTATTTGTTCAAATAAGTTTTCAATTCCTTGATCTTCCTCTTCTCCTTCTGGCACCCCTATGTTTTGGATGTTGGAACGTTTATAGTTGTCCCAGATGTTCCTCAGCCTCTCCTTATTTTTTTGAACTCTTGTTTCTTCATTCTGTTCTGGTTGGATGTTTATTTCTCCCCTTTGTTCCAAATTGTTGATTTGTGTTTTGGTTTCCTTCCCTTCACTGTTGGTTCCCTGTATATTTTCCTTTATTTCACTTTCTGTAGCCTTCACTTCTTCCTTTATTTTGCAACCATACTCAATGAATACTCTGAACATCCTTGATTACGGGTGTTTTGAACTCTGCATCTGATATGTTGTCTATCTCTTCAATACTTAATTCTTTTTCTGGAGTTTTGATCTGTTCTTTCATTTGGGCCATATTTCTTTGTCTTGGTGCAGCTGTTAAGTTATAAGGGGGCAGAGCCTTAGGTATTCATCAGGGTGGGGCAACCCTCTTCTGTATGTTGTGGTGCTGTATTTGGAGGAGGGGTCAGAGAGGTAACAGTGCTTTTTGCTCTGCTCTTGCCCCACTTTCAGGCACTTCCCCCAGTACCCACAAGCAAATTGGGCCCTTCTGTTGCTGATTCCTGGGTATGTGGGATTGTGTACATTTTAGGACCTTGTGGGTCTCTCCAGTGGATTCTCCTGTGAGGCTGGGGTTTTCTCTCACTGAAGCAACCCCCACAAGTTTTTATAGCCAGAGGTGTTGAGTCTTTATTTCTCTGTGCTGGAACCCTGGGTTGCGTGATGTGTCTCCCTCCCCAGATGTCTTCCCAACTTATCCACACACAAATGTGTGCCTGACCGGTCTGGCAGCCGCTGCATCTATGCCCCAGTCTGCCACCAGCTGCCACCTTGCCCCTCGGCATCTTCTCTGCCTCAGCTTCCTGTCTCTGCCCCTCCTACCAGTCTGGATGAGTATTTCTTCTTTTACTCCTTGGTTGTTGGACTTCCATGAAGTTTGATTTTCTGGCAATTCTGGTTGTTGTTCTTAAATTGGTTGTTATCCTTCTTTTGGTTGTACGAGGAAGTGAAGCATATCTACTTATACCTCTACTGGTCAGACTGTGCAATAGTGACTATTTAAAATAAGATTTCAGCATGGGATATTATTAAAAACAAATTATATAGCCTTGCATTAATTATAAACATATCATCTGATAATTTTAATTTTTTATCTATTTGATTTCTAATAAAATAGAATATTTAAAAATATATATGGAGTATATTTTGCATATATGTAATTGAAGTAATTTTTATTTCAACTTTGATGTTTTTGTGTTTTATGACATTTGTATAATTCTTCTTGTTGGCTTTAAACTTTTTAGGGTTCTATGTGACAGGCAAACTTTATTCAAATTGATCAATGGTTTAGCATAGAAAAACTCATATTTGTATGAGCTAGAATCACAGACCAGCACTGGCTGTTTTTGTGGAAGGCCACACAAGAACAAAAGGTCCCTTGCAATCAGGTCTTTAAAATGAGTCTCCTTTTATCCTAAATTGCAGTTTCCTCTGTATAACCTCTAAATTATGTAGCCTTTTTCATGTTTATATCTTTTCTTCTTCTTTCTTAGTTTTATTTATTTTTTTCTTGCTATCCCATCCTTGTATTATCCAACCTCTGAATCCAAGTTCTGTCATCTGAAATCAAATCAAAAAGTGATTTATTTTAAATAATTTACAAATCACTCTTCTCTCAAGTCCTCTACATTGGAAACATAAATATTGATGAATATTTTTTTCACTGCTTAGTTTTGATATCTAAGTGGTACTTTTCACATGTTGCTTTGGGATAGGAGAACTTTCAGGAATACATGAATTTCATGGATTTATGTTAAGTCCGAAGCTCACTGTAATATACCTAATTTTAAATATAATTTTCCTTTCAATGTAGATATAATGAGCTGTGGGTTTTTTTTTTTTGTTTTTTCCTTAGGAAAACGGTGGAACAACTTAACGTTCTATATAGTCACTATGATACATTAATTCAAAATGTTAAAACTACTCTTGTGGAGAATGAAGAGACCATAAATGAAGTATTGAAGGAAACAAAGACATCAACAGAGGAATTAAATACTTTAGTACAAAAGGTGAGTTTTCATGTTTAAAAATAAAGAAAATACTGAGTTTAGTTTTGAAACACACTGTTAAAACCTATTCTCTGTCAAGAATTAGATAGCAGATAGCCAACTTTCTGACTATATTGGTTTTCTATAGCTGCATAAAAAATTACCAGAATTTTAGCAGCTTAAAACAGCACCCATTTATAATCGCAGGGTTTCTCTGGGTCATGGCTCAGCTGGCCACTCTTCTCTACTGCTTCCAGGACTGATATCAAGCCCTGCATTTCTTTCTGGGAGGCTCCAGGAGGAATCTGGTTTCAGGCTCATTCGGTTTTGCCAAGATACAGTCCCTGTTGTTTTAGAACTGAGGTCCTCATTCCTTAGTGATGGTCAGAATGGGACCATTCCCTGTTTTTAGAAACTTGTATCCCCTGGCTAGTAGTCCTCTTCATCTTTACACCAGAAATGATGAGTTGAGTTGTGTCATGTTGGTGTCACTCTGGCTTTCCCTTGTGACTCATTTTCCCTGTCTTCCTCTTCTGCTGCATCTCATTCACTGTACTGAGAGGAAGCCATAGTACAAGAGAATAATAAAGTGCTAAAAAGAAACCATAGTATCTTAGAGGGAAATAATATACACATTGTTGTAGCAATTTACATTTGTACCTGGAGTTACAATGTGACTTTTTGCCATTTTATATTAAGTCCCCTTAATTATATCTCATTAAAAAAATTAATCCATAGTATGAACTAGCTGAGAATATTTTAATGACTTTTGCAAGGTCATTTGTATGTTCTCTTATTTATTTATTTATTTATTTTTATTTACATTTCTTTTTAATGTAAAATCTAATCATGATTTTTCCCTTATATGTTGTTATTGCTTATTTTTAATTGATTTGTTATATATTATGAATACCAAATAGTTGAAAGTTACATATAAGTTAAAAATATTCTTGCTCTGTCTTTTTTTATTTCTTTATGATAACTTCTGATGGATGAAATTTTAGTTTAGTAAGTTTTAAATAATTTTATCTGAACTCTGTGCTTTTCTGAACCAGCTTAAGAAATTTTTTCTACCTCAAGGTCAAAAACATAGTCTATGATATTTTATTGCAAATGATTTGAAATTTTGTTTTTCATATTTATACAATGCTCTTAGATGAAATTATGTTTGAAATATTCAAAGTTGAGTCCTTTTTTCATTCTATGTTTTATTTACAAGTTTGGAAGTAATAATCCATCTCTAGAATATTAGGAATGCAAATTTTGCTTGCCAGATGGAAAGCATAATCAATATGAAATTCATTTATGGATATGGTGTGAAGTAAGGTTCTAATCTTTTTCCTTATATAGAGAACAAAATGTTATAATTCAGTTTATTGTATTTGATTATATATTAATATTCAGTGTCATCTCTGTCACATGTGAGGCTTCTGTATTTGTATAGTTTCCTTTTTCCATTCTCTTTTTATTCATTTGGTTTACTTAACCAATTTTACTTTAATATTTAATGTCTACATTACTGAATTTCTATAATGAATTTTGATTATTTATTATGGTGAATCTCTTAGTCTTATATTTTTTTATGAGATTTAAGCTAATCTTGACCTTTGCTCTTCCACATAAATGTCAGTGTTACTATGTTATATTCCTTTTCTTCAGAGAATTTATTTGAGTTATGATTGAAATCACATTATTTATGGATTATTTGATAGAGAAATTACATATATATGATGGAGATCCTTAAACATAAACATGATCTATCTCTCCACTTATTTGAGTGGTTTATTTAAATTGGACCTTAACCAATTTCCTTGAAACTTTGTAGAAGGCAAACTCTGCAAATCAGCCTGTGATCAGTCTTGGACAAATTAACCTTTATATTTTCATGGAATTTTAAAGTTGTCTAATTGATTTTTTAAATGATTCTTATGTGTTCATAAAGGTAATCTATAGGGTAGATAGTATTTATAATTTATTTAGACTTAATTTGTGTCCTACTATATGGGTAATTTGCATAAACATTTTATTTGAGAAAATGTTTTCTGTGATAGTGGTATGTTATTCTAAATAGGTTTATTTTGTGAACTATGATAACTGTATTATTTAAATTTTTTATATTTCTGATTTGCTTTCTGACTGATATATTAATTACTATAAAAGCTGTATTAAATATCTTAGTATGATAATGGGCTTCTGTTTATGATTTCTATTCTTACTCCTTTGCATGATTCCAGCTTTTTTAAACTTAATATGACTTGTTTTATAGCCTAACATAAGGTCTTTCCTGGAAGATGCTCTGTGTGTACTTGAGCAATATGTCATTATTATGTTCTTTTTGGATAGAATGCTATGTAGAGGTCTAGTAGGTCTCATTGTTTAGTGTTGTTCAAGTCTGTTTTCTTGTTAATATTCTCTCTGGCCTTATTCATTATTTAAAGTGTATATCAATGTCTTTCTCTTTGTTGAATTGCCTATTTTCTGCTTAAATTCTGTCAGTGTGTTGCTTTGTGCATTTGTGGCTTTGTAACTTAGTGCACCTATATTTGTAATTGTTACATCTTCTGGATGAATTGACTCCTGTCATTATAAAATATCTCTAGTAACAATTCTTATTCAAAAGTGTATTTTGTCGGATATTAATACAACCACTCGGGCTCCTCTTGGCTATGGTTTACACGGTATTTTTTCCTGACTTTTTACTTTAAACATATTTCTGTTTGAATCTAAAGCACATATCTTATAGACAGTGTATGACAGAGTCATTTTTTAAAAAGTAACTTATTTTGTAAATTTCTATACTTTGAAGTGTTTAATCCATTTATATTTAGTATAATTATTGTTAAGCTGGTATATATATCTACCACTTTGTTATTTGCTTTCTCTGTCTTATATTTCCCTTTATTATTTCATTACTACCTTTTTTGAACATTAAATAGGTCTTAGCATAGCATTTCAATTGCCATATCATTTATTTTACTATTATTTAAAAATTATTTTCATAGTAGTTTCCTGAGATTACAAATAATAACTTATAAAAGAATCGATTTTGGACTAATACTAACTTAATTTTAACAGAATATGAAAACTTTGCTTCTCTATTGCCCCCACCTTTCCACACTTGTGCTCCTGTTGTATAAATTACCTTCTTATACATGTGTGACCATCAACAGAAACTCATATATAATTACTACTTTATGTAGTTGACTTTTAAATCTAGTAAGAAATATAGTGTTACAAAATAATACATTTATGCAATTTTTTTATTTATCTATGTAATTATGTTTACTGAAGTATTTCTTCTTTTATATTCAGGTTACTTTTTGGTGTTTTTTCTTTCAGCCTGAAGGATTCCCTTTAGTATTTCTTATAAGACAGATCTAGTGACAATATTCTCAGTTCTTGATAATATGCCAATGTCTTAATATCTTTATTTTTAAATGATAGTTTTGAGTAATATAGAATTATTAGTCCTTTTTTTGAACTTTGAATGTGTCAGCATATACTTTCTGGTCCCCTAGTTTTGAATGATAAAGCCAGTATTAATCTTATGAAGATCTTTTGTGTGTGAAACATTATATCTATCTTCTATCTCTTTGATATTTTCTACATTTTTTGTTCCTTACACATCTTTCTTTAGAACTTTGCACATATTTAAAATAGCTAATTGGACTAAATAATTCAACATCTAAACTTTCTTGTTTTTAACATGTTCCATAATTTTGTTGAAAAATGGACATTTCAAATAATATACTGCAGCAACACTGGGGATAAGATTCTGACTCCTCCCCTGTGTTTGTTCCTATTTCTGTTTGCTGAAATTCTTACTTCTTTGCTTCATGACCTTTATGAATGAATTCTGTAAAATCTGTTTTCTTTGTCATGTGTAACCACTGAAATTTCTTCCCAGTTATCCTACTGGTCTATTAATGATCAGACAATGATCCTTAAAAGTCTGGAAACAATAAACCTTCTTGTCTTTGCCAAGGGATTTTGTGTGCTTGTTTAAGCACATCCTCAACAAGAATTTAGACAGTTGTCAACTCTGCCTTAGTTTTCACTTTCTGCTTTCACAGAATGTCAAAATCAGCCAGAGTTCAGAACTCGAAGGGCTTCTTGGGTATCATCAGTGCATGTGAGCAGGCCTGGGCTTTTTAGCACACCCTCATGCATTTGCAGTCTTCCAGATTCTCAGGAATATGTTGGAGCTTTACAAAGCCACTCTACACATTTCATTCTCTTCAACAGCTTTGATTAGATTTGTTGGCCAGTCTATCGTTTGCCCCAGTTGTTATCCACAAAGGTGGCCACAAGTTTAATTAAGTCCCTGTGATTATTTTTGTGTGTGACAACCATGCCTTGGGAAAAACTCTTGGGGGAGACTTATTCTACTGGGTGAGTTTTGTATTAAATACAGACATCCTTGCAAGTGGGGTCTTCCAAAAAAACCCACCAGACAAGTCAAATAATGATAATTCTCATAGACTGAAGCTTTGAAGGCATTCCAGTCCTGTTCTGCTTTCTGTGGTGGTTGCCTGACTGCTGGTGTTCTCCACAAGTGTGGGGTGTTGTTCTTCAGAGCTAATAAGGACCAGAGGAGGAAGGGATTAGGACAAGTTCGAACACCACAGAACTCATACTTCTAAGGTCAGGCTGTTTTTCTTCAATAAATGTACCTTACATTGCCAAAAACCTTCAGTTAATCTCCATAGTTCTAAGAAAGTTAATTTGGGCATTTTCCGGCCATTTTTCTTATTACCTATATAGAGGAGATTTTTCGGATGTTCTTAATCTACTAGTTTTCCTGATGCCCTTCACTAAGTCTGTATGTTAGAATGTTGGGCTTTTATTTCACATTTTTCAAAAACCTTATTTTCCTTTAGTATTGTTTGTTGTAAAATATGCTGTTAAACATGTCAACAGCTCTTGGTTTACTTGGTAAGGTGAAATTCTCCTTTAGCCCCAGATTAAACAAATAAACTCATATTGATTATTTTAATATTTTGCATTGTACTGTATTTGCATTTAGATTTTATTTATCTGAAATTTATTTTTGTTATGATGTGAATTAGATGTAAATTAGGAAGACTATTGTGTTTTTTAATAAATATACTACATTATTTCAGTTTTATTTTTTAAAGTAAATGATCTCTTTCTCACTGAATTCAAATACCACTTCTAAAAATGTTAAGATCTATTTGGAGGCTCTAGTTTTTCTCTCTGATCTTTAATACAATGCCAAAAATAAATAGTGCTTTATTCTAATGGTATTATATGATGTTTTTAATATCTGGTGGCAAGTTTTTAACATTATTCTTATTTTTCATATACCTCTTGGCTAGTCTTCCACACTAACTTCATTTCATGCAGTTTGAAATAAATATTTGTTTTTATTATGTTTTATATTAATTTGGGGATAACTAACATAGTATTTTATTAAACCTTTGCATGACATGTCATTCTTTGTTATGTGGGTCTTGATTTGAAATTCTAAATAAGAATTTGTGTTTGCTTTATATAAATTCTTCTTTTTGTATTGGATTTATTCCTGAATATTTTATACTTCTTGACAAAATTTTGTAAGTATTGTCACTATGTTCTTAGTAGATTGTTTCTCTTATAAACAAGAGCTATTATGTTTCTAATGTTTAAGCATGGCCACTTATCCAAAACCATTTACTTAAGTTTTCAATAGAATATTCTGTTTTCCTAGATATTCGATTATATAATCTACATTGGAAGACATGTTACCTATTCACATCCAATATTATAACAGTAACATTTGGTTCCCTTATCCAATTGCATGTATTTAGCTAAACTTTCACAAGGCATGATTAATAATAGTGTTGATAAAAGATAGTCCATTTTCATTCTTTAGTTCATTGGGCCTGCATATAGCATTTTATGATTTATTTTGATATTTGCTATTGGTTCTTTATATTATATTTGAGTAGTTTTCCTTTGTTCTAGTTTAAAAAATTATGAAAACTATATAGTGAAGTGTCAAATGGCTATTTTGTGACATGTTGGCCATATTCATGTTTATTTTCTCCTTTAATTTGTTAATGTAATGAATCATGACTTAAACTTACTAATTTTTATCATCTTACAACATAAATAAATACATTCTGTTTTATTATGATCTATTATTTCTTTGAACACTGATAGACTTGATTTGCTGTATTTTACTCTGAATCTTATATCAATTTTATAAATTAAAACAGCCTATGATATTATTTTATACTATTTTAATCAATGTTTATTAACTGATGGTAGTGGCACAAAATGAAATTAATCTATTTCTTATTTTACAAAATAATTCTGCATAATCCATTTATTTTTGTTTATTTTTTTTAGCTAGACTATTTGAAAAAACTTTATGAGCAACTAATATGGAAGAAAAAAAGTTATGGACTTCAATATATGGAAACACTTAATAATTTTTACGCTGCAGTAAGTTGACCTTTCTCTCCTTCTCACTAGATTTTCATTTTCTATTCCCAGTCATTATTTATGCAACTCAAGTAATTTTATTATTTTATATACTATTTGTTTTTGAGACATATAAACATGTATGAATGATTCTTTTATTCTTTTCTTAAAGAAAAAATCATGGGATTTTGATCTTTCTAATGTCACAAAAGATTTTTCAGATCTTTCAATAACATATACTCAATTGACGAATGAAAAGACAAAACTTGAGAATGATATTGAAAGCACAGCAGATTTAATCAGTAACAGGTAATTTCCGCATGCTTAATTTTTATTCTTATATAACACACCTAATATGTTAAATATAAGTTAAATCTCTTCATTTTGTGTTTCTTGATGGTATAGTGGTGTTTGTGTTTATCACTAACATAAATTTTGTTTCTGTTTCCAATTTTGCTCTCTAGTCACTCTGAATCCTTTTAAAACATCAAAATAGTGAAAAAAAAGATCTTATAAAGAGTTTTACACTCAGTCATATCACCTCTTTTTGAAATATCCTTTTATACTCAAAGATACTTGAAAATTAAAATATATCTAATGAAGTTCATGATCTCCTTCAATCAACTCTGAGCTCCCTGCAATTACTAAATTACTTCTCTGGGCTCGGAAACCTACAATTCTTTTGACTCCTCTTTCTAGTTCAACACCCACGTTTAACATGTTAACAAGAAATGTTCCATACACAAAGTATTTTTAAAATCTATTTGCTTTTCACTACTCAGCCGCACCCTGGTAGAAGCTTTGGTCATATATTGAATGAATTTGCAGGGCGCTTCAAAGCTGCTTTACATGTAGCCTCTAGGCTCATTTTCCAATCTATTATCTACATTTTGGGAAGCACATTCTTTGCTATTTTTAATTGTAAGTGTGATCAATTTTTCTACACACTTGCATTAATTTTAGCTGAGAAAAGGGGACAGAACCCTCTCCTTAATGTATCCCACAAGGTCTCTGAATAGGCAGGCACACTGGCATCTGCAGTCTCACATCATACCTGGTTCACCTTATTTATTTGATTCAAATGCATTTGCCTTACATGAATTTCTCCTACTTGCTGCATATTCTTCCCAACCCATATTTCCATTTCTTATAACGGTTTTCTTCTTCTTTATGCCTACTTGATTACTATTTATTCTCAAGATTACAGCTTAGGGGTCAGCTCTGGGAACCTTTCACTGACTGGGTAGTTAAATCCAGTTCCTCTATTATGTGTGTACATGGTACACATACTTTTCTTCTTCTTCATATTTCTTATTTGCAGTTTTATATGTGTGAATACTGAACAGATGTATGTTTCCCTCAAAAAAAGTGGGAAGACGCATGAGGGCAGATATAGACCATGACTATATTTTCTTCAAGTTCGAATGCACCTCATCAAACATAGTGCCTGACACATACTATGCTATTCAAAATTAATTACTGAAGGTAAGGAAGGAGGAAAGAGAGAAGTGATGGTGATACTTGATGATGGTATAGGAAAGGTTTTTTTTTTTTTAATTTTTTTATTGCTGTTCAAGTATAGTTATCTCCATTTTGTGAAATTTGCTTAGTGGTGATTTTATCTTTAGAAATGATAGAATGCCACTAATTGCAAAATTTATCCATTTATTAAACATATGTTTTTTAAAGAAAGCAAAGGGAACATTTTTTTCTGAAGGGTAACCGAAAATAGTAGTTGCTAATGTTACTACATTTTATTTTATTAAGAAGGAAAACCAGAGGAGAAAAAAATATTTGAAGAGTAGGTAAGCTAATGAGAAGACCCCAGTGGAGAGGAAAGGAAGAGAATGTGAGAGAACATTTATTAGGTTATCCTTCAGTAAGGAGCAGCCTCCAAATCTCAGTGATATATTGGCATGAGTATAAAGGTTTGTTTTTCACTTGCATTGCAACTCAGCTGTGTTTGTGCTTCATGCTATTTCTGCCTCTCAAACCCAGGGCAAAGGATTGGGTCCCCTAGGACATGTTGCTCTCATAACACATGCGCATTAGTGAGATCACTGATGGCTCTTACCATTTCTGCAGGAAGATGATACGTACATGTTACTTCTGCTCATGCTTCATTGAACAAAGCAGGTCAGATGGCCTGCCTGATGTCAACAGGTTGGAAATTCTGATACTCTTCAAAAGAGAGATAGTGAACAAAGGGGAGCACTGATACAATCTATCATATGCAGTGGGAAGGCAGTCCAATTTATGGGGAAAGATTTCCATGTTATACATTGTGCGTGTCCAGGTAACATATTAAGGTGCCACTTGATTACTTAATTTTTCCATAAAATTGAAAATTAATGAATGGTTTTAACAGCAGGTTACACAGTGCTGAACAGAGAACTAGTGAAGGATTAGTAAAATAAGAGAGAAATTAAGGGATGTATAGGCAAGAGTCAGGTCTACCACATAGCTAAGTGATGTTCCAAAGGAAGAGAAGATAAAATAAAGGACAAAGTCAATATTTGATGAGATAATCAGCAGTAGATATATTGCAAGTAGTTAATATATTCTTGTTTGTAATTGGCAAGTCTTTCAGACAGATACTTGAAAAATAATTATTTCCCCAAAATTTTTTATTCCAAATTTTCTAGTCATTTTATATCTTATTTGATATAGATGTTTAAAGCTCATGCTTTACTTTTTAAAAATAATATCAACAGTTATTTTATAATCTACATTTACTAATATAAATATCTGTAATCTTTGCAATCTACTTTTTCTTTCCCCTGCTTTTGTAGTTGTGTTTTCTCATGTTCTCAGCTATTTTTACTGTGTTGTAGATTTTCTTCGGGAAACTATTTGCGGAAAACCTTTGAATTCTAGGATAAATTTAAGTAAATCATCTGCAGCACTATATTTTTGAGAGGAGTTAAGTTTCTCAATTTGTGTTCTTAAATATGCCCCAAAGTTTTTTTTTTTAATTTCCCAAGTCATGATATTCAAAGCTCCATTTTATCAAAATTTCCAGTACTTTCAGAGCAAATTGCCCTGTGTGACCTATTCTTAGCACATTATAATGCCTATTTCTTGTAGAAAAGAAAAGAAAAAAAATTGTAAAAAAACACATTGAATCTCAATTTATTTTAATATATAGATGTTTAATATATAGATTCCCTAATATGCCACTGATTTTTTATGAAGCTAGTTGTGTGTCCTCATTTAATTCCTAGCATGATATAATTTTTGTTATGTTGTTATACAAATGTAAAACACCTCACTTGATTTGTACAAAAATCTATTACATGAGCATACCATTATTTTTATCAATAATACCATAATTTTTGTATGTAGGTTTTTATTTTTATGCTTTTGTATAAATTTTGTGGAGAATTTTTTTGTTCGGAAATGATTTTTTACATCATTCCTTTTTAAAATTTGAAATAGACTTGTAGAGATTAGATTGCCTGTAGTACTTTTAAATTCCTAGTGCCTCTTTAACACCACTTCCCACCAAGACCGCACCATTTACTGAAGATGAGCAGTACATGAGCTCGTTCTGTTATGTACCTGTGCTAACAGCAAGCTCTGTGGCTGTTGAAAAGTCTATTCAAACATGATAAATGAAAGTACACATTCTCAATATTGTTTCAAACTCTATTTCTTTGATTACTAAGGAGGTAGGATTTTTATACATCTTCTCTTGAATTCTGTTTTTTTCTGAACAATTGTGGTATGCCTCCAAGAAAGAAATAAGGAACTTGGGATTCAGATAGGCAATGCAGCTTTCATAAAGTCTCACAGCCAGCACTGCTGGCACTTAAAACCTGACTTTCTATATTTAGATTAAGGAATTTTTACCTTATCTCATTTTTTTTTACAATTTAATCTGACTTTATATTAACTCACATTTAGTGAGTGGTCAAATATGCTTGACCTATTACTCTAATAATAACCATCCCAAATAGCAGTCCTAACATTAAAATTGCAGTTTTCTTAGGGCACAGGTAAGATTGCAGTAAAGTCACAGAGGGCTCAGAGCAAATGCTTGACCTGACTGCGTGTGTGTGTGTGTGCATGTGTTTTTATGTAGCAGGCAGGCAGGGATAAATATTGAGGGGAGAGAACTTAAGGTTAGATTATGATTCATTTTAAAGTTTGTGGCCCTGCTTAAGTCTATGGAAATCTGCTAAAGAAGCTGTCTGCTCAGATTTCTCCTTAGTGGTAACTGGATACTTAAGGTTAGAATAACTGGTTTGATAGTGATGCCAAATATTAAAGGAGAAATGTTGGAGGGAAAAAAAGTTGGAAGAAAGATATTGATATGACTGATTTGGAATTGTGTGTGGCATGATTCAAGGGTAGGTGTTTGGATATTGCTTTGATTTATGGGTCTGAAACTGAGGAAAGATATTCATGGAGACAGAAGTTTGGTGCTAACTGGAGAAGCACTTCAAATGGGCAAGGGAACATTTTAATGTTTATCCCTTCATGCGTAGTCTCCCTCATTATCAACATATCTCACTGGAGTGGTGCATTTGTTACAATTGGTGAAACTACACTGACATATTGTAATCACCCAAAATCCATAGCTTACATTAGGGTTCACTCTTGATGTTCTACATTCTGTGGGTGTGGACAAATGTATAATGACATTCACCATGATGGTACCATACAGAGTATTTTCACTATCCTAAATATTCTCTGTGCTGTGTCTACTCATCCCCCTGGTCCCCCTTCCCAAACTCAGGCAACCACTGATCTTTTTAATGTCTCCACAATCCCTGTTGTTGGGATCACACAGTATGCAGCCTTTTCAGATGGGCTTCGTTCACTTACCGATAAGCACTTTCAGTGTCTCCATGTCCTTTCCTGGCTTCCTAACTCGTTTGTTTGTCGTGCTGATTAAAATTCCATATCTGGATATATAACAGTTTATTTATCCATTCACCTATGGAAGGACTCCTTGGTTGTTTCTCAGTTTAGGTAATCATAAATAACTCCTCTATATGAGTCTGTTTCTAATTAAGAAAAAAATAAGACCTCTTATAGACACAGACAACAGTATGGTGATTACTGGAAGGAAAGGGGGTGGTAGAGGATATAAGGAAGATAAATGGTGATGGAAGGAGACTTGCCTTGGGGTGGTGAACACATAAAAGATATACAGATGATGCATTATAAAATTGTACACCTGAAACCTATATATTTTTACTAGCTGATGTCACCCAATAAATCCAATAAAAATATAAATAAATAACCAAATAAACAAAAAATGAATAAATAAATCCTTTATAAACATCTATATGCAGGTTTTTGAGTGGACAAAAGTCTTTAACCCACTTGGGTAAATAACAAGGAACACATATGCTGGATCAAATGGTAAGAGTATGTTTCATTTTGTAGGAAGCCACCAAACTCTATGACCAAGTTGCTGTACCATTTTGCATTCCCACCAGCAGTGAATTATAGGACTTGTTGATCCACATCATTACCAGTATTTGGTGTTGTCTGCTTTCAGAATTTTGGTCATTGTAATAGGCCACTCATGATGCTTCGTTGTCTTAATTTACATTTCCCTAATGAAATATGATGTGGAGCAGCTCTTCATTTGCTGATTTGCCATGTGTACATTCTTTGGTAAGGTGTCTATAAGGTCTTTGGCAATTTTTTAATCAGGTTATTTGCCTTTCATGGTGAGTTTTCAGAGTACTTTGTGTATTTAGGTAACAGCCCTCTATCAGGGGTGTCTTTTGCAAACATTTTCTCCGAGCATGCAGCTTGTCTTCTCATTATCTTGACACTGGCTTTCACAGAGCAAAGGGTTTTCATTTTAACGAAGTCTTCATATCAACGATTTTCTTCCATAGATAGTGCCTTTGCTGTTGTGTCTAAGAAGTCATTACTGTGCCCGAGGTCATCTATGTTTTCTCCTATGTTATCTTCTAGGAGTCTTACAATTCTGTGTTTGATTTCGCATTTCACTTCAGTCTGTAATCCATTTTGAGTTATTCTTATACAAGGAGAAGGGTCCGAGTCTAGCCGCAGGTTTTTGCTTGTGTATACCCAGTTGTCTCCAGCGCCTTCCCTTGAACAGATGATCTGTGCTCCCCTCTATGGCCTTTGGCTCTCAGTCAAATATC
The DNA here is from genome assembly GCA_004024845.1 of Tonatia bakeri. Classification (NCBI taxonomy): domain Eukaryota; kingdom Metazoa; phylum Chordata; class Mammalia; order Chiroptera; family Phyllostomidae; genus Tonatia; species Tonatia bakeri. Next base: position 1,574 of record PVIA01009464.1, on the reverse strand, counting down.
ACTTGACTGTATTTCTGTGGCTCTATTTCTGGGGTCTCTATTCTGTTGCATTGTTCTATTTATCTGTCATTCACAAATATCCCACTGTCTTGATTACTACAGTTTTATAGTAAGTCTTATAGAAATATATTTTTAAAATTGATAAATATAGGGGCATATCACACTTTTGAATATGACACAATAATGAGAAAAAGTTGAGTTTTAATGTAATAAATAAATTATAATTTTTATTGTGATTGTAACTAAACTCCTAATCTAATATCATTTTATAAATTAATAAAATGATTATCCAGGGGAACTCACCAAATAATTTAAAAATGATCATTCATAATGATAAACAACTCTATGATACATTTAAATGTGAAAGAGATTATATAATTATTAAACTGTATAGTATTGGCCAAAGTATGGATAGCTGGATAGCTGAAACATCACCAGATTTTAACAGCAATTAGTTAGAAATAAAAAAGATAACTCTTACAGTATAATTTTAAAACATGAAATCCAAGGAATAATTCTAGTAGTCAATGTACAATAACTCTATATAGAAGACTACAAAATATTATTGAGACAAATTAAAGAAGATACAAATCAATGCGGGCACATATGTTGTTAATGGATTAGAAACCAATACTGTGAAGATATTCGTGAAATCTCAAACAGATTTTTACCATATTTTGTGTTCATATGAATGTGTGTATGTGTAACCTGGAAAGCTGTTTCTAAAATATATATATATATATGGAAAATCAAAGAAGCAAAATTATTCCAAACAATGTTAGAGCAAAAATAATCTTGAGAACTTATATTTTAAAAAAACTAGAGTAAAGTTCAGTATGTGAGATGACTCACTGTGGTCACAGGATAAATAGACCGGCAGGACTGGAGTCCAGAATCCAGCGCACACGTACGTGCTCCCTTGCTGTGTGATCAATGCGCCGCTGCAGTGCGGCGAAGAACGGCTGGACTTTTAATAGCCGTGTAAAGATTACAAACACTAACCCTTACCTGTTACCACATCAAATGTCAATTTTTACAGAGTATAGTTGTAAATGTGAAAGTTAAAACAATAAAACGCCTCAAAGAAAACAGAAAAATACCTTATTAAATATGGGCAAGGCAAAGCCTTCTTAAACAGGGAAATAAACATCGAATAAATTTTTTAACAAATGGTGAATAAAGACACCATTAAGTCAGTGAAAAGGCAAAACATAGACTGACAAAAAATATATGTGTGATGCCTGTATCTGAGGAGATGATCAGTATGCCGTTAAATCAGCATGAAATATAATGATAAATATACATATATAATGAGCATAAAATAAATGTATAAAAATAATAACAAAATAAAATAAATAAAAAGCGGATAATCCAATAAAAGGGGGCCAATGATTTGAACAGTCACTTCACAAAGGAGGACATCCAAATGTATTATATAGAGACATATGTGTATATATCTCTATATATACTATACTCCATATGTATGTGTACATATATACTGTACTATATGGGTATATGTACTATTTACACTATGCTACATATACAGAATAGTATATCATATACACTATATTATA
>PVIA01009463.1:0-60949 GCA_004024845.1 Tonatia bakeri | reverse complement strand
AGAACAGAATACAGTCTGAGGCCATCTAAAGTGAGGTCCAGAGAGTGGGAGAACAGAATGCAGTCTGAGGCCGTCTAAAGTGAGGTCCAGAGAGTGGGAGAACAGAATGCAGTCTGAGGCCGTCTAAAGTGAGGTCCAGAGAGTGGGAGAACAGAATACAGTCTGAGGCCATCTAAAGTGAGGTCCAGAGAGTGGGAGAACAGAATACAGTCTGAGGCCGTCTAAAGTGAGGTCCAGAGAGTGGGAGAACAGAATGCAGTCTGAGGCCGTCTAAAGTGAGGTCCAGAGCTAGCGCTCACAGGCAGGTGCTCTCAACAATCCTGGCTGAGCAACGGGCTGGTCCATGTGATGAAGAGGTTGTCATCCTCACACTTCAAAGATAAACTCAAGGGAGCAACTCTGTGCATATGGTTTCTTTTCTGCCCACTTAAATCAGCATCCTCAATGAATTACTTACCATTTCTTCCCTGCCTGAGTGCGCTCAGGACTCTTACCCACTCCTCCCCCGCCCCCAGCAATTTCAGAGGCTGAATAGAACCCATGGTAAACACTACCAATAAGCTCCAATATTTCCGTTTCTCCTGCCCTCCCAACCCCTTGAAGTTAGTCATGGCTATATGACTGACTTTGGCCAATGAAATGTAAGCAAAAACAGAAGAACTACCTTCTTCTGCTGTGGTGAACTCTGAAGCAAGGTGAACCTGAGTAAAGGTACTACAAGGTCAAAGCTGCCAAGCATGGTGGACAGAGAACAGCTAACTGGAAAACTGCTTAGACTTGCAGACAACTGTAATTGAGCAGGAATAAACTTCTGTTGTGTTGGGCCACTGATATTTTGGTGCTATTACTGTAGCATACCCTCATCTCCCCTACTGACCCATACCCCATAGATAGCACTTCGGGCCCTCTCTGTTACTATATATTCATCATTCAGCAAATATTTATTGAGCACCCATAATGTACCAGAGGATATTATAGGTACCAGAGATTTAGTAGGACTGTGACAGTAAAGACAATGCCCTTGGACTCATGGAGGTTACTTTCTGGTCAAGGAAAAAAAGATTATAAATAAGTTTACCTGTTAGTAATAAGCTTGGTGGAACATAGCAGAACACCCAAATAATATCAACTTTAGCAAATTAAAGGTCTAGTTTCTCTCACATAAAATAAGTCTGTAGGTTGGCAATCCAAGACTCATATGGTGGCTCTATAATGGCATCAGGGACCCAGACACCTCCTATTTTCCTGACCTGCCTTCCTCAGGCCATGGATTCCATCTTCCAGAGCACCTCTGTACTCCCAAATGGCTGCTGCAGCTCATTCGCTTTATCCACGTTCTAGCAGAAAGAAAGAAAAACGGGGAAAGGCCAGAGAGGGTGCCTCCCAACTAAGTCAGGCCTCCTCAAAGAGCTTCTCCTGAAGTCCTAGCCCATTGGTAATACATGCAATTTAACAGCCACTTCCACCTTCAAGGGAAGCTAGGAAGAAAATATAAGCCCAGCTGGATATATTTTTGTCACAAAGAAAATAGGATTCTGTTTTTAAAAAAAATAAGAAAAGAGGAGAATAAGTATTGAGTAGCTATTTAACAGTCTCTGCCATAATGGCTAAACAAATAAGGATTTTAGCTAGTGGTATTTTGAAGAAAAAAACATGTAGTTCAAAAAAATGTAGTTAAAAAATAGAAAGGCAGTAACTGTACCCAAGACAGGGAGGAAAGGCCTTTCCAAACAGGTGGCATTGGAATGATGAGGAATCCCCTATGGGGTTATCTGGGGAAGGGAGGCCCAGGCAGAGGAAACAGTAAGTGCTCGGGCCTGAAGTTCCAAGGCACTGAAGGACCTGTGAGTGGATTGGAGTGAGTGAGGGGGAAAATGATGGGAGATGAGGGCAGAGAAATGGAGAAACTAGGTCATGGAGGACCTTGTGGATTTCATTTCCAGGCTGTTGGGACACAAGTAGGGAACTGAGGGGTAGGCAGAGAGTGACATCGTGTGATTAATCATTAATTTTGTCATTTTGGGTGCTTCTGGGAACAAGTTTGTAGGGGGATATGAATGGTGACCAGTTAGCAGTCTGATTGAGACCTAATTGTCTGATTGGATCCAGACAAGCAGATCATGGCTCTGGGCCTGTAGTAGGCTGGATGGGCAGTGATAAAAATGCAACTGTGACCAGCAATCATAAACTTGGGGTAAACCCCATTGGCCTTGATGGGTAACTCCTTCTATGAGAGTTTGTCTGCTCATCTATGGCCCTGAGGAAAGCTTGGAGAAAGTTCGTTCATTTGCTTGTTTGTTTGTTTTCAGAATTGAAGTCTCACTGGGAGAGTTTGACTGATTGGAGCCAAGAGGAGGCTGGGAAGTCAGGCACAAATCACTGAAATAAGGGACACTGGTCTCTAAGCATAATGGAGAGGGAAGTGTTGGGAGGCAAAGGTTGAGGGGCTGAAGCTCCTTCCCAGAGTCAGTGACTTTTTGTTTCCCACCTGTAGCCAATGCTTGGCTTCTGCCTATCTGTCCAGCTTGTATAGATGGACACGTGGTTGGATTATTTGCCTGGGACCTGGCAGCAAGCACCACATGGGCCCCATCTGTCAGATCACCCTTGCCACATACTCTGCCACTCACTTCTTGGTCCTGTTCCACCCTCATGCATCCCAAGTGTTGGGCTCCCAAGCATCTCAGAAGAAAGAAGAAATTCTACTTGCATAGTCCAGTGGTTAAGTATAAGGGTTAGAGGTAGGCTGCAGGTTCAAGTCCAGGCTCCTCCATCTTCCAGCTGTGTCACTCTAAACAATTACTTAACTTTTTGGTGCCTCAACTTCATCTGTAAAATGAGGCTATGAATGAGACCTGCCTCACAGGGCTATTGTGAAAATCAAATGGATCCATGAGAAGCACTCAGAAGAGTATGTAACACACAGAAAAGCTCTCCTTAGGCTGATTCAATGTTGCTGTGTATCATCTTCCTGCGTTACTTAGACCAAATCTCACTTACTCCTGACACCTCCCCTCCCCCAGCCTTCATTTATCTACTTTCTCCAACTTGTTTTATACTTACTATTCATAACACATAATCTGCATCTTATAGCATGCTGACCTGTTCTCTAATTGTGGGTATCACTCAATTTGGCACTTGAATCCACGCTAATGACTGTATGCTGATATGTAAAAGCATGCCTTGTCCTAATTTTTCATGTCTATGCTTTAGCTTTTCTAACCAACTATGCTAGAAGATTCCCAGTCATATACTTTTCTCACATCTTCACATAAGTCATGCAGTGTGAGATACATGATGCAGATGTGCTGAGTTCTTGGGTACTGAGAGGAGGCCTTTCATCGAGAGTAGTCCAGAAACCTTACGTGTAAGTGGGAAAGTGCTTCAGAACTGAAACCGACTGATATGAATCTCTAGTTAAGCCAACAGTTCTCTGGGTAGGGCCTGTGCTATCTTGGGAAGAATGTCATGCATTCTCTTCTTAAAGCTTTCCAAAATACTTTAATAAATAGTCTGACTTATTCAAGATTAAAAACTTCAACTTTAGCTCTGACCAGTATGACTCAGTTGGTTGGGCATCATGCTGCAAAGTGAGAAGTCCCTGGTTCGATTCCCAGTCAGGGCATATGCCTGGGTGGTAGGTTCAGTCCCCTGTCGAGGTGTGCACAAGAGGTAACCCATCAGTGTTTCTCCCTCAAATCCATGCTTCTCTCCCTCTTTTTCCCCCTCTTCCCCTCTCTCTAAAAATAAATAAAGTTAAAAAAAAAACCACTACAACTTTAGCCAGACCCTCAGACCTCCTGGGCCAGCTGGGATAACTGGCCATCAAAACAAATAAGCTGTTTCAGACCATTCACTCAGATCTTCTCCCACAAGTAGAGAAACTAAGCAGAACTCGTGAGCCTGCTAAGAAGCTGCCCTGCACTGCTCCATGGCTTTGGGAGCTGCCAAAGCTGAAGAAAGAGCTATAGGCAGCACTACCAAGTACTTCTGCAATGCAGAGCAGTCCAGTTTGCCAATCAGAAAGCCTCTCTACACATTCTTTTAATACAGCTAATACCGCTGATGAGCAGGGGTACACAGGAGTCAGCATCTGCAGCCATCCACCAGATTTCAAACCACGGCTCCGCCACTCTAACCTCCCTGCCTCAGTTTCTTCAGCTGAAACATAGTAGCTATAACAGCTCCCAAAGCTTACAGTTTTTATGAAGATTAAGAGGTTTTAACCCTGGCTGGTGTGGCTCAGTGGATTGAGTGCTACCCTGCAACCCAAACGGTTGCCATTTCGATCCCCAGTTAAGGCACATGTCTGGGTTGCAGGCCAGGTCCCCAGTAGGGGGTGTGCAAGAGGCAGCTGCACTTTGATGTTTCTCTCCCTTGCTTTCTCCCACCCTCCCTTTCTCCAAAAATAAATAAATAAAAATATTTTTTAAAAAAAGGTTTTAAATTATTGTAATGCTCAGAACAATGCCTGGCTATAAGCATTATATAAGTGTTTTGTTAAATAGTTTTTAATCAGCCCTGGCTGGTGTGGTTGAGCGGATTGAGTTCTAGCCTCTGAACCAAAGGGTTGCTGGTTCAATTCCCAGTCAGGGCACATGCCTGGGTTGCAGGCCAGGACCCCAGCTGGGGGCACACAAGAGGCAACCACACATTGATGTTTCTCTCCCTCTCTTTCTCCATCCCTTCCCCTCTCTCTGGAAATAAATAAATAAATAAATAAATAAATAAATAAATAAAACCTTAAAAAAAGTTTTAATCATAGCTATTTGTGTGTTGTGTGTGTGTGTGTTTTGAGCATTTCTAGGAAATTTCTAAAGACTGAGAAAATAAAGATGAATGAGACTCAGTCCTTTCCTTTGAGAAGCTCATGATTATTTAATAGATAGACTGGTTTTAACAGTTCTAGCAGTGGTTTTGGCAAAATGCTGGGAGATCTTAAAGGAGAAATGATTTACTCCACCCACAATAACAGGAAAAGCTGCACAAAGCTGGTGTCTGTAATTAAGCAGGATTCAAGGTGTATAGGAAGGTCCTTTATGGTAGTGGTTCTCAACCTGACCTTGCATTTGAATCACCTGGAGGATTAAAACCCAGATTCCTAACCCCACCTCCAGAGTTTTTAATTCAGTATGTCAGAGTGGGATCCGGAAATCTACATTTTTAATAAATTCCAAGGTGCTGCTGCTGCTGCTGGTCCAAACACCCACTTTGAGAACCACTGCCTATCAGAATCAGAGAGGAGTATGTGCATAGATGCAGGAGTATCAAACAGCCTGGCCTTCTCGGGGCAGAGAAAGTAGTCTGGCATGACTGGATCAGAGAGCACCAATGGAAAATGGCAAAAGATGAGGTGGGAAAGGCAGCAGAAGCTGATCCCCAAACAGAGAACTTTGGAGTTAATCCTGTATACTTGGGGAGTTCACAGCCTTGAGGAACATAATCAGTTTCTGTTTCCAAAACTATCACTTTGGCATCAACTGGGGGACTGGACTGGAACAGAGGGAGACTAGAGGAGGGGAAAACAGTTTCGCTTTGCTGAAGTTAGAGAAAGGCCTTTCTGACAACACCTATGTCTGTAAATGTTGGGATGCTTGGTGGTATTCTAAGTATGTATCTTTGTAATGTCGTTAACACCAGGACAGTGAATGAGAGCCATGACCTATATTTTTAATCTAATTTGGATATGTGTATTATTAACCTATCTGCTTTTATGAGTTTTAGAATCTATCTTTGCAAAAATAAGACACCCTACAGGGTTATAACTTAGTATCACCCATGGATCTAAAAATGTATATTATGTCCTGAAATAAGTAGAAGTGCTTGGTTATCAGCCTATCTCCTTGAGGCATTTTAGTGAAGACTTAATATTAATTGACTCTTCTGGGGATCTTGCTGTCTTTGAATGGCTGCAGCCGTCCACCTTTTATTCAGTCAATCCCAAATGTACCCACTACATTTAGAACACTGCTGCTTTAGCTTAACAAATAATACAGCTTTTCTAAGTGATAGGCAAGAAGGTCTCCAAAGAGACTGCTACTCCTCCAAAATAAGAGTTAATACCTAGCACTGCTTCTACAACCAACACAGGTGGTCAACACCGAAAGGACCTCTTTTCAAAAAGCATAAGTTAACTTAAAATATGCATAGCGAAACACTGAAAAGATACTGCCTACAATAATAATAGTGACTTTTATGAATTTCTCTATTTCATGTACTGCTAAAATTAACCAAAATTACAAAGAAAAAAGAGGCCAGAGCAGAAATAATGAGGCCAGAGCTGGTGCAGCTGAAGTGAGGGGAGAAGAGAGGAACAGAGAAAGCTTAGGGCACTCAGTTAAGCAGATGTTCAGAGGCCTACCAGGGACGGAGGGAGAAGGGAGGGTTAAAGGTTACACAGGCTGACCAGCTCTGATGCTGGGATGGAGGAGGTCCTATCAACTGAGAAAGGAATGCAGAAGGTGGAAGAGATTTGGAGATTAGAGAACATCATAAATTCCATTTACAAGAATGCTGAGGCACCCAAGATGACCACTAGGAAGCTAGAAATCCAGGTCTGGAGTTGAGCAAAGAAGTCAGAGAAGGTAAGGAGCTGGGCATGCCTGTGTGCAGGGCCAGGTTAGAATCAAGCTGTGGGTAAGATGGCTGACGGAAGAGTCAGGACACAAACTTAATGCACCTTTTTAAAATGGGCTCAATGATTAATAACTAGCAGAGAGACAGGGAAAATGGGAAAGGGGTGGAGAAGCTGAGAACCGGCAGGAGCCATCCTGGTGGAGACAGCTTGGTGGAGCGCCATCATCTTTCCCGCATCAGGAACTCTTCCAGCCTTACCTGCCTTGAAGGGAAGGTGTCTGTGCTGGTCATCATCTGTTCTCAGGTCCATTGAGAGCCCTTCCTTGTCAAGCTTGAACCTCTACAAATTACATTTCTCAGGCTCCTTTGCTAACTGGATTCTGTCAAAGAGAAGCTCTAGCAGGAGACTGGAAAGAGGAGGGTAGTAAAAGCCAGATTATTCCTCCCCTCTTTCCTCTCCATCCTCCACCCCATTGCTGCTTTCTGTGGCTTCTGTCAGATCTGTGCTTCGGGTTCCCACCAGGTACCCAGCTCCTGGGATCTGGGAACATTCCTCTTCTCCCTCCAGCTTGACTGGGTGGGCAGGGGCAGCTTGCTGCTGCTGCTGCTCATTCGCATTGACTCATCAGCCCATTTGGCTTTTCGGCTATTCTAACACCTCACAGCTAGTTCCCCTATGAATTTTCTCATTAAACTGGCTGGTGCAGGCTCTGTTGTCCTGGTTGGTCCCTGATTGATAAACATATAATGGTAAGATATCAGTTTCTTTCCCCAAAACTTGTTTCAGGCTTCAAAATCCTATTCAGGCTGGGATTTTTCAAGTTGATGTTAACAAAGCCTACTATTTAGAACTTAGGGAAAAATTAATTTTAAATAAGGCAGTAAATAAAGATAAAAGCTGAAATAAATAAATTGTGAAACATAAAACAGTACAATGATAAATTAGTTCAAATACTGGTTTTTTGATAAGACTACTAAAATAAATGAACTTCTGACAAATATAATTAAGGGAAGATTTTTAATTAAAAATGAGAATGGAGATAGGACAAAATAAAGAAAATACATTTTCTCCCCAAATCCAAAGAGAATATGCTACACACTTGTAGGCTAATAAACCAAAATCCTCAGTGAAATGAATAATTTCTAGAATGATATAGTTTACTAAAAATGACTCAAGAAGTATAAATCTAAACAGAATAAGAACCAAGGAAGAAATTAAGGAAATTTCTGATAACAACCTAAAAAATGCAGCTGGTCCCAATGTTTGCACCAGAACAATTTTCATACTTTTAAGAAACAGATGATTTTGATATTGTATAAAACTTCCAGAGTGCAGAAAGAGATAAGAGAACTTTTACGTCCACTAGGCAAGCATGATCTTCTTCCTAAAGTCTGATAAAGGTAAAATACACAAAAAGAAAAATATAGGCACATATCACAAATGAATATGGATAGGAAAAGCTTAATTAAAATCCTTGCCTCTAAAAGAGAACTTGTTTTACTGTACTGCTTCAAATCTTTAAAGGGAAGATACTTTTTTATAACAGCTTTACTGAGATATAATTCTTACACCATAAAAAATGTGGAACACTTTACAAAAGTGTGTGTCATCCTTGTACAGAGGCCAGGCTAATCTTCTCTGTATCATTCCAGTTTTAGTATATGTGCTGCTAAAGCAAACCCAAGGATGATAACTTTAGAAGTTGAAAGGAATTCCTTTGGAAAGTTTGGACATTATAGAAGTAAGTAACCATTTAACAAAAGCAATATCAAAGGGAAAATATCATCTGGAGGAAGCTTTCATAGCAAATATAAAAAGGGTTCATTTCCATGTTATGTGAAGTTTATACATATTGATGAAAAAAATTAAGTCCTCAATTTGTAAACTGGCAGAGAACTTAAGCAGATAATTCATGAAAACAGAGGTGCTGCTAGTAAACAAGCAGGTGGGAAAATGTTCAACTCTACTGGTAATCCAAGAAATGCCCACTCCAATAATGTTACATCACCTTATACCCGCTACACTAAAGAAACGTTAGAAATTATCCAGTCACAACACGGCAGTAAACTAGTCAACGTATGCACTGTAGGGGGGCCATATAAATTGGCATCGCCTCTTGGCAATTCATATCAGGAGCTATCTTAAAGTTCTTCAATACACTTTTATCCTAAGGACTTTATAAATAACAAAAAATAAAACTACATGAAATTTTCATTACGATGTCCATCTAACAACCTAAATAAATACATAAGATTCTCTGAATCTAGTAACCGGGGAACTATTAAGGAAGGGTTATAAATTATTGTTTATAATTATAATAAAACTTACAATTTATCAAACACCCTTATATACTTAACAGTCCCAAGAGGCATGTAGGAATTGCTAAAGTTCAGAAAAATTAAGTGACTTGCACAAGAAACAAGAAATTCAGCACATATGGGTCCTGGAGATGCTGTGTCATGTGTGGGACAAGCCAGTGGATGGCGCTGTTTCACTTGCCCAAGGGAAGAAAGGAGGCATTTATTGGCCTCAATAATTTACTAGTGTTAGTTTTTCAGTCTTCCTTAAAGATGAATTCTTTTTCTTCTTAAAACTAAGACTCAGGTGGATTTCAAGCAAATCTCTAGGTAGTTGGGAAATGGATCCAAGTTCACTACTGATGAACAGCAACATCCCAAGGGAGCTACTCTGCAGTGAGCACCATCATCTTCAGGACCAAGGAGAGTGTGGTTACCTCTCCCTTTGCTCATGTGACTAGAATCTGCCATCAATGGGCAGGAAAAACTTAGCAGTGACAGCTCCAGGCTTTAAATCAACAAATGGGAAACAATTCCAACCACCAGAGACAGGCTTCAGAGTAATGAGGGAAAGAGCTACAAGCATCCCTTGGCTTTCCTCCCATAAGTCAGCCAGGCCAGAAAAATCTCCACCCACTACAAGGGAATTGATGAAAAGTTACTCCACTTGCAGCTCCTGGATTGTCATAGGCTTAAATTGTGAACAACTGCCTCAATGAGTCAGAACTTACGTGATTAGTCTGTGAGCTTCAATAAAAGAAGTGACAAATTCAGCAAAGGATGCAAATCCAGGAGAGAAATGCCAGAGGATGACACAGAACCTAGCATGAGCAGAGGCGGACCCACACTGAGCTCAGACTCATATGTCCAAATACCGCTCCACTTGGGATGTCAAGTAAGCATCTCAAATGTTACGCGTCACACACAAAGCTCCAGGTCTTGGCCCTCACCTGCTCTCATGGCTGATAGCCCTGCCATCTCAGATAACAGCAACGCCTTGCTCCAGGCCCTCAGCTGCAGTCTCTTCAACTCCTCTCTTTCTCTCACATCTCCCATCTAATCCCTCAGAAAATGAGCTGTGTCTTCCAGATATACCCAAATTTCTCCTCATCACCTCCACTATCATCACCCCAGTCCAACACATCACCATCTCTTACCTGCCTTCTTGTTATAACCTCTTAGGTGGTCTCCCTGCCTCCACCTTTGCCCACCATTCACTCTTTTCAACACAGCAGCAGTGAGGGGGTGGGGGGGGATCCTCCTAAAGCCAAAGTGAGATGACACCTTAAAAAAACAAATCCATGAAAGAATTAATAAATTGAATTTCACCAAAATTAGAAATCTACCCTTCAGAAAATATTGTTAAAACAACAACAACAACAATAGTAATAAAACAAGCCACAGACCAGGAGAAAATGTTTGCAGAGCATATATCTGTCAAAGGATTTGTATTCAGAATATGTAAAGAACTCTCAAAATTCAAAAGTAAGAAAATTAACAATCTAATTTAAAAACTAGGAAATTATTTGAACACTTTACCAAAAAAAAAATATGGATGGAAAATAAGAACATGAAAAGATGCTCCATGTGAAGTCATTAGAGAAATGCAAATTAAAACCACAATAAGATATCACTACCCAGTTATTAGAAATACTAAAATTAAAGTAACTGATAATGCCATTTGTTGGAAAAGAGGTAGTGCAACTGGATCTTTCAAACTGGTGATACAAATGTAAAGTGGTATAACCACATTGGAAAAGAGTTTGGCAATTTTTTAAAAAATTAAGCCTACACACACCATATGATATTACCATTATACTCCTAAGCATTTACTCTGGAGAATGGAAAGTATATGTCCATAGAAAGACTTGTATAGGAATGTTCATAGCAGCTTCATTTTTTAAAAATCCTCACCCAAGGACATGTTTTCATTGCTTTTAGAGAAAGAGGAAGGGGGAAAGAGCAGGAGAGAGAGAAACATTGATTGGTTGCCTTCCCATACATGCCCCTACCAGGGATCAAACCTACAACCTAGGTATGTGCCCTAACTGGAAATCAAACCACATTTCAGTTTATGGGACTACTCTGCAAACCAGCTGAGCCACACTCTCCAGGGCCACAGCAGCTTCACTAGTCAAAATAGTCAAAAACTAAAAACAAGCTAAACATCTAGAGAAACTGGATAAACAAACTGTGGTGCACCCACACAATGGAATACTACTCAGCAGTATAAAGGAATGAAGTATTGATACAACATGGATCAGTGTCAAAATTATTATGCTGTGGAAAAAAGACCAGAAAAAAAGAATGCATATTATATGATCCATTTATATAAAATACTAGAAAAAAGCAAACTAATTTTTAATGACAGAAAGCAGATCAATGACTACATGGGGATAAGAGACAGGGGTGGGGGAGGCGAGGAGCTGCAGGGAGAGATCACAAAGGCATAAGGAAATTTGGGGGAGTGTTGGATCTGTTTCCTACCTTGATTGTGGTGACGGCTTCATAGGTAAGTACGTAGGTAGGTAGGTAGGTAGGTAGATAAACAGACACATACACATGTCAAAATTTATAAAATTGCCATTGGCAAAAAAGTAAAAATAAATAAATGAGACTGCATTAAAAATAAAAAGACTTCCGTGCATCAAAGTACACAATTAACACAGTGAAAAGGCAACCTACAGAATGAAAGAAAATATCTGTTAATCATATCACTGATAAGGGATTAACATCCAGAACATGTAAGGAACTCCTACAACTCAACTACAAAAGAAAAAAAAAGATTAAAATCTGGGCAAAGGACTTGAATAGACATTTCTCCAAAGAAGATATACAAATAGCCAGCAAACACATGAAAGGATGCTGCGTATCACAATGATTAGGGAAGCACAAATCAAAACCACAGTGAGATACCACCTCACACCCATTAAGATAGTGACTATCAAAAAGGGAGAGAGAGAGAGAATAGCAAATGTTGGCAAGGATGTGGAGAAATTAAAAGCCTTGTGCTCTGTTGGTATGAATCTAAAATGGTACAGCCAATGTGGGAAACAACATGGGGTTCCTTACAAAATTAAAAATAGAATTACCATGTGATCCAGCAATTCCACTTCAGGGTTTATATCCAAAAGCTTGAAAACAGGGTCTCAAGAGATATCTGTACACCCATATTCACAGCAGCATTATTCACACCAGCTAAATCATGAAAGCAACTCAAGTGTCCATTAACAGATGAACAGATAAGCAAAATACAGTATGTACAAACGATGGAATACAATTCATCTAACAGGAAGGAAATTCTGATATATACTACAACACAAATGAAACTTGAGTTAAATAAGCTAGTCAGCCAGTCACAAAAAAGCAATACTGTATGTTCCCACCTATATGAGATGCATAGAGCAGTCAGATTCACAGTCAGAAAGTAGAATGGTGGTTGCCAGGGCTCTGGAAGGGGAGAATGGGAAGTTGTTTAATGCGATGGAGTTTTAGTTTTGAAAGATGATATTGGCCACACAACAATGTGATGATCTAGACACTGATGAACCAACCATACATGGAAAAATGGTTAAGATGGTAAATTTTATGTTATATATATTTACCATAATTTAAAAGTTTTTAATTATCAAACTGCACACATTAAATGTGTCATTGACTATATGTCACTTCTATCCCAATAAAACTGTTTTTAATTATATCCTTAAAACTAAGCGGGATCATATCCCTCAGCTTCTCCAAACCTCCCAGGGGCTTCCCCTCTCATTCAGAGAAAAAACCAAAGTTCTTGGGATGAGCTGTAAGGCCCTCCATGATGTGGCCCTGAAATGCCCCTTTCTCTCCTTCTCACCCCCACTGCAGCTCCCTGGCCACCTCACTGTCACTCAGACACAGCAGACCCACTCCCTGGGCGTTTGTACATCCATCCTGCCTGCTTTGCCTGGAAAGCGTTCCGCCCAGGGAACTTCATGGCTCACTTCCTCACTGCTTTCAAGTCTTTACTCAAATGTCACCCTCTCAGTGGGGCCTTCCCTAACATGGTATTTAAAACTGAAACACTTCCTCACGCTGCAAGTCCCCAATCCCCCACCTGCTTTATTTTCCTGTACAGCAGTTATCACTGTCTAATATACCACATTTTACTTATTTATCTGTGTTTCTACCCACTAGAATTAAGCTCAGAAAGACAGGGATCTTTTATTGTTTTGTTCATTAATTATATGCCCAGCAACTGGTATGGTGCCTGGAAAATAGGAGGTGCTTGGTAAAAATTTGTTGAATAAATGAATGAGTGAGTGAATAAATAAATGAAGAAGAAAAAGAATATAATCTGATCTTGACAACCAAGTGTAAGGATCTTTTATGGAGTCACCCCAAACCAGCGTATATAGCTGAACATCTGTCAAGCTTTATGGTTTAAAAAGCTCTTTTTACAGACTTGATCCCTTTCAACCCTCACAACAGTGCTCTGATAAGATGCCATCATCATTCCCTTTCTACATATAAATGGAGGCTCAGAAAGGTTAATTTTTCCTAGATCAAAGCTGTGCAAATGACAGAGCCAGCACTGAAACCAAGAATTTGCCACCAGCCACCACTTCCCACAATGCCACCCTGAGCCTCTAAATTTTTCAACTTTCATATCCTTTCATTTCACTCATAATGGCCCTGCTGACAGATTTCAATAGTGTGGCAGTTAACCTTTGTGCCATAAATTTCTATTTGTCATACCCAAAATTTGGTATTTTAGAAGGCTACCCTTCTGATTTTTAAATGAAAATTGATGACATCTCCTGAAGGAGCACAGGAGCTGCAAACCCTCTCCCCAATCTCTCCAACTACCTGGAGGCAAAAATAGAAAAGTCAGAAGTACTCAGGGCTGCAGGCTCTCCCTGCTCCGGCACAGAACAGGGGGTAGGGGCGGGGGTGGTATCGATTATCCCAGCATCGCCTGGCCCGGGTATTCCCACACTGCGGAGTCCGAGCTTGGTTTCGCAGCCAGGGTACACAGAGAGAGGGGTGCAGCTGCGGCCACTCTTGTGTTGCGAGCACTCGCCCCTCAGCGCTCAAGGTGGCCTGATGTGCCTGAGCACCCAGAAAAGAACACAAACAAACAGGTTTTTATGAGGGCTGTAACCCAATTGACAAAGGCGAGCTCTCTCAGCCTGGAAATGTCCCTGCTCTGAACTAGTTGCCTTGCCAACAAGCCACATGTTTCCACTCTGCAGAATCCAATTTCTGAGCAATGTGACAGTGACAGGTCCAGAGACATGATACACAATTCCAAGGTGCCTTTGAATACCTGCTGAATAGGTAAGAACAATGTGGATGTCCTTAGCAACATGGGCTGTGTGCTGGGCAAACACAGGTCATGCCCAGTTTATGCAACAGCCCCCACCTACCTCACCCCTCTCCAGCATCTTGCAAACTATAGGTAACACAGACTAAGTCATGTTTTTTATCACTATTTCAAATCATTGCAAACAAATACTTGCATGGCACTCATTCTTTAAATATATTAAGTTATTTGATCTTCCTGGTAATTCTATGAAGTAGGTATTATTAATATCTCATGTCAAATGAAATAGAGACATAGAAAGGGTAATTTACCTTCACCGATACAGCTAGAGAAAGGTAGAGCCAGGATTTGAACTAGACAGTCTGCCTGCAGAGTCCTCCCCTTAAACACTCTATATATATACACTATCATTCTCTAATATTCTTTAAATGCTAAAGCTGTGAGAGCATGCTAGTTATCATTGCTGTGTAACAAAGCACCCCAAAATGTCATAACATAAAACACCCATTTTATTATGCTCATGGCCAGTATGGATCAGGAATTTGGACAGGACACAGTGGGGACAGTTTATCTCTGCCCACAGTGGGGAAAGTCTATCTAGGGTATCAGCTAAAAAGATTCAAAGCTGAGAGTGACTCAACAGCTAGGGATCGATATCATCACACACATGTACACACACACACACACACACACACACACACGGCAGTTGATGCTTGAGATCCATGGGGACCTCAGATGGGTCTGTCTCCTGGAACAACTGCATATGGCCTCTCCACATGGCCTGGGCTTCCTGTTAACATCGTGGTTGGGCTCCAAATCAAGTATCCCAAAAGGCAGAAAGTAGGAGCTGTCAGCACCCTAGGATAAAGACCCAGAAACTGCATCACTTCTTCCATATTCTATTGGTCAAGAAATCATAAAGTACAGATTCAGTGAGAGAGGAAGCAGACTCCACCTCTTAAAAAATTGGAGGTAATATTTCAAAACACCAATAAAATTATTTAGTCCAACCCCTTCAAGTTCTAGATGAACAACTGAAGCTCAAAGATACTGATTTGTCCAAGATCACATAACTTGTGTTAGCGGCAGGACAGAACCAAGTGCCTTCTTACCCTGTCTCATACCCTGTGCCACTGCTTCTCACTTGGTTGCCTTTTGGAGTCACCTGAATAATTTTTTTTTTTAATTCTGATGCTTGGGTCCCACATGGAGAGATTCTGATTTGTTTGGAGTGCAGCCTAGGTATGGGGATTTGTAAAAGCTCTCCAGGGGCTGTAAGGTACAACAATGGGAGAACCATGCTCTAGCGATATCTCAAGATGACTCCATGGAGGTGACACCCGCCACTGTTTCACTCTGGCTCAGCATTTGCAGTGGTCCTAGCCTGCCATAGAGTCCTTTCCACTAAGAACAGATTTCTGACACCTCACCTGGTTCACAGACTTCATCCTAAGCTACTAGTCCTCCTCCTTCACATACTTCTGATGTTCTCAGCTCTCCTCCCCAGCTCCACTGCAACTCAGCTCCCAGGTGCCCCTCACAAGCAACACATGAACACTCAATCCTCAACTCTGAAGCAAGTCCACCTCTCCCTATCATCTGCCAGTTCCAGAAACTCACTTCTGCCCTTGGGATCCCTCACAGGTGGAAGTCCAAAGGCCAGGATCTCCTGCTCAAACCACCTCAGTCCCACTGGATGACCACTAACCCCAAGCAGAGCATGCCCCTTCCTTCTTCTCACTGGCCCATAGCACACTGGGGTAAAAGTACTATCTAGATCATGCCTCAGAAGGTTGATTTTGTGAAACCATTGGTCAGTTTGGAAAAAATAAATTTATATATGTGTATATATATATAATATATATATAACTTGATTATTTCACTAAAATAATTGGTCAGTTATGCCACATGTCATTTACTATAACAAGTTAGCCAAAGCATTGGCCTAAACAAATATTTTTAATGTTTCTCCTTAGATTTAGAGTCTCGCAAGGCTAAATTTTTAAAAATGTGCAAGTGGAGAAGGGACCCTTCTGATATTGCTATTGTTCTACTAGATTACTGATCTATATTAGGTCAGGAGATCTTTATATTTTTATTACATGTACACATCTCTTGAGAACAATTTTGTAAAATATATTTATTCTTCAATTTGTACAAAGAGGAGTCTTCCTAAATTTTTCAGGCAATTTTTTTGGAAACTGAAACTTATTGTAAATTTGCCAAAGAGGAACTCTTCACCAAGTTCATTATACTCATCTCTCTACTTTTGTGTGTGTTTGAGAATTTCCATAGGATTAAAAAAAAAAGAGACAAAGGAAGGGCGGGAGGGGAGGGAGGGAGGAAGAGAGAGAGAAGGGCCGATCAACCTCAGGGATTCTATGGTAACGTAAAACGTCTTTATGTAAAGTAATGCAAAAATACTCTCCTCAAAAGAAAAAAACCCTGCATTTATTACTTTTGTGTGTGTACATATGTGTGTGTTTTCAAGTTGTATTTTATATATATATATACACTATATATGTGGGGGGGTTCTAAAAATCTATAATAATTATTCTTATAAAGCATTTGTCTCTGTCACTCTTCATCTCTCACTACCTCTCCCTATTTAGGTCTCACTACTGAGCAAGTGAGAGTCTCACATCCATCTCGGTTTGCAAAAAGCCATCATACACACACACACACACACACACACACACACACACATATATTATACATAAAATATATATATTTTTAAGACATAGTCAGTTTTTGAGTGCATGCAGTGACATTCCACACAGCCTACAATCACTTCTTCCACTTTCCCTTTGGTGGCTTTGGTTTTCCTCTATAAATTCCTAGTCCCTCTCCAGTCTATGATACAGAATTAATCAATTCTTCTTCAGTGTCCCACTCACTGACATAAATTATGAAAGGAACTGTTTTGCAGATCCAAGTGTTTATGGGGCACTCACTGCGTGGACTCCATAGGAGTAGAGAGACAAGGAGGAGAAGGCAAGAAGAGTAAATGCCATTGCGTCGGTGCAGCACAGAAGAAGGAGCATGTGCAATGTCAGAAGCAAGGCAAAGCAGTACCTTGGGTAGCCATCAAGAATGTCTGGAAGAGCCAAGATGGTATCTCACTCCTGCAGTTAAATTTTTCCTTTCTTCTTTCTCCCTGCCACACATAGCCTGGGAAGCACTTAAAGTCCAGTCATCAAAATTCAACAGTAGATGACATAATCTCTCAACTCTTTACCTAGGTTCCCTTGACAGAATTCTTTCCATCAAGACCCAAAGGTGATGCTTTGTCTTTATTCTCTAATCCTATTTCCTTAGAATATGCTTCAATCAAAGAGAATCTAGGCCTCTTCAGCTCCTTATAGTACCATTTAAGGGAGAAATTGTTAAGAACAATTTCCAAAAGAAGGGAGCTGTACAGTATGAACCTGTCATAGTCTTTTAGTCCTTTTTCAAATTTCTTTTTACCATCAGATATGCCATGACTAGTATCACCCTCTTTGCTTCACCTTTTTGCCATTAAAAGAATAAGGAGCTTTTTAGAATCAGTCAAAAAATGTCCATTGAATACTCTTTAGAAAATCTTGAGGCAGAAAAAGACATAACTGCAAATGTTGAAGTTGTAAGCTACAGGATATTAACTTTTACACATGTAAATATGTAACAAAATATAGCCCATGAAGGGTAGGTAACAAATATTGACTTGGTTGAAAGCCAATGTTGAAGTTGACAAAAATCAGATGAGGTGTTGACCAATGTTCCAGTTAACACAAATTATAGAAATATACCTGCTAGGATGGTTTTCTTTAAAATGAATGACCACAAAATGGAAATAGTGTAGAAATTCTCAGCTCTCTCTTAACTAGCTTTTTTTTTACTATTCTCCCAAAATGATACCTTGAATTAATGCCTCCTATCAGCCTGTGGCAGAATATTTAGAAATTTTGTAAAAGTTGCCTCAATAGTACCTCCCATCTCACATATACTTCCTACAATGTGACTGGGAGGTGAGAGGTCTTTGCTCCCTCCTCTTAAATCTGGGAGGGCTTGTGGCTATGGAGGAAGCAATGTTGTGACTTCAAAAGCCAAGTAAAAAGAAACACCTGACTCTCTTAGGATGCTCCCTCTTGAAAGTGAGTCGTCATGCTGTAGGGAAACCCAGGCCACCTGGAAAGGACCCATGTGGGTGTCCAAGCCAACAGCAACAGCCAGCGTACAGACATGTAAGGAGGAAGCCCTTATCTGACTGCAGCCACGTGAGAGACCCTGAGCAAGAAGCACTGAGCTAAGCCCAGACAGCCTCCAAAACCACGAGAGTGGGTGATAAAATAATTACTGTCATTTTAAGTCACTAAGTTTTGGGGTAGTTTAATAGGTAGCAATAGATAACTGTAACATACCACTGTTAAACATCACAGCCATAAAACACAGTTGAACAGTATGCATACAATCATGAAAGGAGATATTAGAAGAAAACTTAATTTCATTAAGAGCAGTTGTCCATGCAATGATGGGTCTCTTTAAATAAAATTTTGGTCCTTTTGCAGTATTCAGAGTAGCATCTTCTGTCTTGATCATGAAGAACTATAACAAGCTTAATAATTAAGAGTTTAGACTCCAGAGCCAGACAGACTCAGGCCGGAGTCCCCAACTTTGGAACTTTCTGGCTGTGTGACCTTAGCAAGTCACTCCAGTCCTCCATTCTCTCATGTGTAAAATGGAGATAATAATAGTACCTGTCTCACATGGTTGTTATAAGTGTCAAATGAGATGATGTGTGCAAAGCATGGTACCTCGTACAAACTAGGTGTCCAACCTAGTGGTGTTATAATCAATATATCTCAAAACCAGCCTATGAATGTATTTCACATCATATATCTGCTTTAATCTTGAGAGGTGAAATATTATTATTAAAATATTATTCACAATTAAAGAAACCAGTTCAGAATGGTCACATGACTTGCCCAAGATTACATAGCCCTGGGGTGGAAGAAACGGAAATAGAAAAACAGGTATTTAAACCCAGTACTGTCTTCAAATCCATGCTCCCTGTTACTGCAGCAACCTCTCTGCCAAGTGGTTTCCCACCCTTTGAGTAAGCTCTCTCAGTGATGGGGAACTCAGCCCCCACAGAGGCAGTCCTAACAATCTATCTTCCAACAGCTCCGTCTGTAGCATGTATACCTACCCTTCTATTGACCTGGAATCTGTCTCCATATACCATCCATCCATCGGCGTAACTCTGCCCCACAGGTGCTACCGGGAAAAAACCCACTCTCTCTTTCACATAACAGCCCTTGAATTTTTAAAAACCCAATCCTGCAACCACCACCAAGTCCTCTTCCCTCCAGGCCCAACATCCCCAGGTCCTTTAGCCATTCCTCCTCTAGCACATGATTCTGAATCCTCTTCCCACCTCAGCTCCCTTTTCTGCCTCAGGCTTGACAAGAGGCTTACACTATTGATGACTGGAGAAGCTTTCATCCTGCCCCCAGAGGCTTGTAATACATTTATGCTTTCTCAGGATGACACATACTCCAGGAGTACTAAAAATAGCTGTCAATCTCTCTGGCATCATAAAGGACTCTGGCATTTCACCATATAATCCTTCCCCCCGCCCCCAAAAAGCTGCCTGTTTGAGGAAACTGTCATATTCTCCAGCCAAGGGAAGCCCAAGTATTCTGAGGCAGATAAGTGTACCTCTGTGATGTGGTTCCTTTCGAACACTTTTCTGACAAGCATCAGCTTGTGATAAAGGAGCTCAAATAACCTGCACTCATAGATACTGGCCTCATTCCAGCTCCCCCAGACCTCACTAGCCTTAAAGAGGAAGGGAGCATTTTTGTCAGGATAGGCTAAGTTATGCCTTGGTAACAAAGAGCCCTCAAATTTCTGTGGCTCAGAAATAAGAGTTCACTTCTTATTCATGCAAAGTTCTCTGTGCATCTGAAAATTCCCCAAGGATGTTTCCTTTCAAGTGGTGACTCATGGGTCCAGGGGACTTGCACAAATGAGAGACGTGGCTTCCAAGACACTGTGGCCAGGGAAGAGATAGCTCTTAATTGCTTCAACCTAAAACCAACATAGATCACTTCTGCTTATAGTCTGTTGGCCAGAACTAGTCACATGGCCCCATCTAACTTCAAGGGGGCTGGGAAATTTGGGTGAGCACATGGATATTCAGAGAGCAGTAAATGTTCTGCCACACAGTCTCAGTGGCATTTTAACCCTGAAACACTTCCCCATACATCTAGGTGAATAATTGTGATACCAACCTTTATATATACATATGTATACTTTAAGACATAGTCACTTTTTCAGTGGGCACAGTGGCATTCCACACAGCCTGTGATCACTTCACCCCTGGTGTTTGATGGCTGCCCCCACCAATGCTGCTCTCTGAGCCCCTGCACAGTGATTTTAATTGGCAGCTGCAGATAACTCTCTCCCATCTCTCTTTGCTGCCATTGGCTTCACTGAGGCTCTCATCATTTCATTTCTGCATCTATTATCATGGTGTTCTTATCTTATTGCCATTCCCCTCTCTGCCATGCCACTGTCCATTATCTTTTACAAATTCTAATCTCTGTATTCCCTTACTCTGCTTCTAATCCTACCATGCCACAGTGCCAATAGGATAGACCCAATTTCCTTAACCCTGCACGAAAAACCTTTTGTAATCTGGTCCCCAAACCCTTGTAGCCTCATCATTCAATGCCCCAGTCTGGTGCTCCCTGTGCCCAAGCCACCCAAACACATGCCTACTCCTCAAGGTGCCAGGGCACTGCCCAGAGTGCTTCTTTCAATCTGCAGCAGTTGTAGAAACTCTACTGAACCTACAATATCCAGCTCAGTGTCTGGTTTATTATTGATGCTCTAATAGAGTTATCCATGACAATTTCTCCAATTCTTCCTAACAGAGTTAGCTGCCCCTTGCTCTGTTTTCCAGATACCCTGTTAATTTGCCTCAATTGTACATCTCTCTGAACGTGTCCATCTCTTTTCCTCAGTGGATTTCTCATGGGTGGTGACCATACCTTACCATCTCTGTATCTCCAGTGCATAGAATAATTCCTGCCCCAGGGTGTGTACCAATAAGCATTGAGTAAGTCCATGTTATAAATTGCCTCCTTCCATCTTATACTGCTGAAAAATAAGTCATTCTTTTATACATTGCTATGTTTATTCCAAAATAGTGAGAGAAGCAGGATTGGAGAACATAACAGTTATACACCTCAGCCTGGGCTGGGGTGGAGGGTTCAAAGGAGAACATTAAACTCCCTGGAATGTCCCCGGCATCCCGAAGACCAGAAGCACCAAGGTACCTCTTTGACTTTGTGGATCATTCTAAAGTGGCCTCTCTACATCATTCAGAAAATCCTATGAAGGTGGGCTAAAATAAATAGCTGTTCAATTAAGCCAGTATTGAGATGTTTCAGTGTATTCCCCCTCCTGATCAGAGAGATTACATGGTCTGAAATGGGAAAAAAGCATGTGTGAAAGCCCTGGTTATTCAAAGGAGCAGGGCAGACTTAAAAACTCTCCAGAAAGCCTTCAGCACTGTAACTAAATGTTAATGTTTAGAGATATGCCAATATTTCAGGAAGCTATTGGTAGTGCCACATTAAAGCTCATTCTAGTTTTAAAGAGAAATATTTGACTTGGAGGGACAGACCCCATGCTGGCTCCAAGATAAACTTTCCTAGCTCTCTCAGGCCAATTTTAATGCTAAGGACAGCTCCATTGGAGTAAAAGTTCATTTTTGAGAGCGAAGCTGTGAATTATGCTACAGGCTGAGCTGAGCAGTTGGTCTTTTGCTGATGAAAGCAGAAGCCTGAATATGATACAGAAGTGGAAGGGGGAGTCGGGGACATCCAAGGGGGATTATCACAGAAGGTCAGACTAATTAAATCGAAAGAAGTCACCAGAGAGCCACAGTTCCCACATACACCATCTTCAAATGCTCTAACACATGCAGGGGTTGATAAGAAAAAGAGTGTTGAATTGCCACTTTCATCTGCCTGGAAGGACAACAGTCAACCAAATAAAACTTTTTAGTATTGGTTTAAGCCCAGGTGGGGATGGAAGAATTGAAGCTGCTGCCTGTCGCAAATTATGCAGCTGAATCAGAGGCAAGAACAGTGAAGAAAGGCCAAGTCCAGTGGTCTCTCTGGCTAGCCATTTAATGCAGGATTGTTGCACAGCTACTACTCATATGTACCAAGTACAGCACGGATGCAAGGGATAAAACAAATAAATGTTCCCTATTTTCAATGAGCTCAGACTGATAAACACTTGTGCAATAATATCACACAGTGTGACTGATTCTCTAATAGAGATATCTAAAGATTGCAAGGAGCACTTCAGGGGGAGTCTAATTGCCCAAACAGTTTCAAGCCTGGCTCCATTAAAGGAAGCAGCACATGAGCAAGCCCATAAGAGTAAGTAAGAATTCTCCAGTTGGTGAGTGCAAGAGAGGCAAGCAAGGCAGAAGCCACAACACATACAAAGGTCCTAAGGCTTGAAACCATGACATTCTGAGTGGTTTGGAAGGGCAGAGAGGGTGGGACATAGAATCTATGCCCCACCTTTCAGCAGGAAACTCCATGCATTCCTGCTGAAGTTTCAGAGACTGAGAAGGCAGCTGGGCATGCCACCCTAAAGGACCTTGAATGCCATGCTAAAGCATTTAGAATTCATCTTTGGGCAATGAAGAACTGTTTAAGATTTTAAAAGGTGACATGATTCAAGATATATTATTTGAGAAAGATTACATAGTCATAGATGGAAGATGGAAAAGACAATGGGGAAGGACCACTTTTCAAAGGTGCTAACAATACATGCCCCATGTGGCAGGTGGAAGCAGCCCCTTCTCTCTGTCCTGCCTTTTTCTTCTTGTCCTCACAGTGGGGATGCTGCCAAGCAAGCAATTCCTGAGAACTTGCTATGTGTGCCAACACCAAGCTATCTGTTCTCAGAGTCAACAGTGTGCTGAAGCTAGCTCAGACTGGCTCATATTGGATCATCCTGGCTCATACTGGTTTATACTGACTCATACTGGCTCCTGAAAGCTGATTATGGTTATCTCTTTTTAGCTTCAGTGATGTGTCATTAGTAGTTTGAAATCAGCTGCAGTGGGAGCTTTTTACACCTAAGAAACCTGCAAATGCTACAAACCAGGAATTCTTTCTTTTCCAGAGAATCTGTTATTAAAAATTTTACCAGCACACCACACAAAAAGACCCAGGCCCAGATCTTTATAAGAGCAATATCTACTTAAAAAGAATAAACTGAGACATATGAAATGGTGCAAGAACAATTCAGCTTGGAATTTAGCACACACTGCAGAAGGAGTCGTGGGATGGGATGGGGTGAGGGGGTGGGGTGGGGACTCAGGGAGGGGGAGTGAACGAGAAGTAAAGACCCCTGAGAGCGACAGCAGGTCCTCCTCACCTCGGACTCTGCCGCTCCCACCCATGCCAGGACCTAACCAGTTACGTGCCCTGTGCTGTTAGCTGTCACGACTAGAAGTCCCCAACCACAGGTCTCAGAGGGGCAGGTGATCCCAAACTAGTGTGCTCTGAGAGAACTGCAGACTTAGAATCTCGCAGAGAGAATCCAGACCAAACCCCATTTTATTTACCCATAAAATGAGGGATTCATTTGAGTGACTTCAGTAAGGCCTTGTGACTATTAACAGCGAAGTAGAAACTCGAATACAGTTCCCCTCTCAGCTCAGTGTACTCTCCACTGCCCATGGGGCTTTTACATTTATAAATGAATGTGCCCCCAGGTCAGCCTACCCTTTCCTTAGACCCTCAGAAAACACATTTTGTATAATATTGTCCAAGACTGGCATAGTCTTCCCATCATCGGTACTCCTTGGAATGCCTGATATCCAAGAAAGGCATGCCAGATACTGTTATCTGAATGGAAATTTAGTCAATAATATCTAAAAGTATCAAACCATGAAATGCACATGCACACTGTCTTCTGGGGTTCCATGAGGAGTTTGGTTGGCCACAGTCCAGGGCTGAGATTCTGGCGCCCGGAAATAGGCTGGGAGTCCGCACACAAAGTAAGGTTGCTCCGAAGGTCGCACACAGGGATGGCGGCGGAAACAGGAACCAAGCAGGTGGTCCGAAGGCCACATTAGCCAAAGAGCCAGACAGAGCAGAAGAAACAAGTAGGTGAACCAGGGGAGAGGAAAAGTATCTATCATGGGGAGAAGCTGGAGAGGTGGAACAGTCTCAAGAGTGTCCTAGGGCCTAAGTCACAGTCCCTGAACTTTTCACTGAATACCTAGAGAGTAAACTGCGGCTCCCTAGAATTTGAATTCCATGCTCTGGAACATTTTTGTAAAAGGATTTTGGGGACTAAAATAGTATTGCCCAATTTTTTTTCTTTTGCCAAAACTAGAACAAAAATACAAAAACACATTAGCAGCATTTCATGAAATAATGGGTATTTAAACCCCCCAAATTTAGAGAGAACAAATTCTCAGATGAAGGGACATTCATTTAAACTGACTACATATGGCTCCATGAAAAATATACAAAACACACTGTATCAGCCACTACTCTGCTCATTGCACCACGGACTGCTGGACAAGGCCAATTGGGAGGAAGTGCCATGCTAGTCTCACCATATTTGGAATCAACCACCTCCTCCTATATGTGCATATGCTTCATCTCACTTACAGTGGCCAAATCAGAAGAGCATCCTATAAGGTCATTTTCTCCAGCACCAAGTGGTAAGTACTACTGCTAGCCCTTCCAGGATCCCTTAGCTCTCTTCCAGTTACAGTATACTGAGCCTCATTCCCAGAGTTACTGTGGTACATGCTGCTCATACCTTCTAGCCTAAGAAAAGAAGAATGAAGAAACCCAATTCCTTTGCCTTGTGTAAGACCACTTTTTCTCCTCTGCAACACAATGGTTAGAAATTTCAGATAAGAAAAAATATAAGCCCAAAATGAGCAAAGGAAGGAAATAACAAAGATCAGAGCAGAAATAAATGAAATTAAGGCCAGAAAAACAATAGAAAAAAATCAACAAAACTAAGAGCTGATTTTTAGAAAAGATAACAAGATTGACAGACTTATAGCTAGTCTAACGAAGAATACAAAAGAAGACTCAAATAAATGAAATCAGAAGTTAAAGAGGAACAACGACAACTAACAGCACAGAAATACAAATGATCACAAAACACTACTATGAACAATTCTCTACCAACAGATTGGATAACCCAGAAAAAAAGGACAAATTCCTAGAAACATACAACCCACCAAGACTGAATCGTGAAGAAATAGAAAGTCTGAACAGACCAATAATGAGTAAGGAGATTGAATCAGTAATCAAAAATCTCCCCAAAAATGAAAGGCCCAGAACCAGATGGTTTCTGTAGTGAATGCTACCAAACATTTAAACAATTAATACCAACTCTTCTCAAAGGTCTCCAAAAAACTGAAGAGGAAGCCCTGGCTGGTGTAGCTCAGTGGATTGAGCGTGGGCTGTGAACTAAAGCATCGCAGGTTCAATTCCCAATCAGGGCACATGCCTGGGTTGCAGGCCACAGTCCCCAGCAACCGCACATTGATGTTTCTCTCTCTTTCTCTTTCTCCCTTCCTTCCCTCTCTAAAAATAAATAAAAACAAAATCTTAAAAAAAAAACTGAAGAGGAGAGAACATTTCCAAACTCATTTTACAAGGTCAGCATTATCCTGATACCCAAGCCAGAGAAGGGCACTATAAGAAAAGAAAACCAAAGGGCAACATTCCTAATAAACACTCCCTTCTGGGTCTTTCTTTCTCCTTCAGTAACAGGCTGCATAGTCAGGGTCTTGCAGTGCTCCCCCTGCTTCAGGGGCCCTCACAGCGAGTTCTGTTTCTGGAACTTCCAACCTACGCTACTCGCTACTCGAGAACCATCCTCGGGGTGGCAGGTGGTTGAGGTGACACACCTCATCTCATTAACTTGGACCCTGTGCCCTTGCCTAGATTAGCACTTACCCTACTTAACTGGTGTTTGAGTTGTAGCTATTTCTGTGTTTATAAGTAATAAGGTCCTTCAGAGAAGTGGCTGGGTTTTTGTACGCTACACTGTGCATAGCATGGGGAACAGAGTAAATGTGTGAACTGAGAAAACAAGAGCATGTAATTAAGTCTCACATTACTCTTTTGTATTTCGGAGCTTCAAACCCAAAGCACAGTTTTTAAATTCTGACAGAGAAATGCATTTCACCTCCTTTCTTCTCTAGAGTGCAACCTGCACCCATGCTGTTGAAGTTCCCACACAATTTTCTAGACATATCCATGACTGCCTAGTGCAGTGGTTTTCCAATTTCACTTTAGCAGCAAAACTCTTGAATCGAATGAAATATCTCACCAAACCCCAGAGATAAAACAGCAAAAAGTAGTGAAGTGAAGGTGTCCTGCTCACACCCTTTGTTGCTCCCTTCAGCAGCCCTTCACCCACCGCCACTGAACCGCCAGGGCCCCTGAAGAGCTAGAGCGCAGCCAGCCTCACAGGAGCCACCCGTGTGCTCCTTTTTCTTCAGTGTCCTTTCTGCCAGCCAAGCCCTCACTCTAATCTTAACACCCTTTCTAAGCTGTCGCCCCTCTATGCCATCAAGTCCAAACCCTTCCTGCTGGCTCCAAGACAGGGATAAAACCAGCCACACAGTCAACCTATGCCCCACTTCTTTCCTCTACTCACATCATTTTGGCTTCAACAGGATCTTCTGTACACACCACACTGCATTCACTCATGGGACTTCTTGAGTCTGGGATGCTTAGGCTCAGCACGCCTCTTACCCTGTCCTCCCCATCTTCAAGTGGCCCAATATCAACCCCACCTCACCACTGCCCTCAGCTTTTTCTTGATTCTGTTGTACCAGGCACCCAGAGAGTCACCCTAAATTTTCCTCTCCATCACCTTGTTCCAGTCAATCACCAGTGTTAGGATTTGACATTGTGAATGTGCCTTAAAGCTGTGCCCCTCTCCCTCCTCCCTGCCTTAATATGGACTCTCTTAACTCTCTCAAGGATTCTGGGAAAAGCTTGCTCATGGATCTCTTACCTCGCCAATATACCTTGTCCTGAGCTGCAGGGCCATCCATCCAACTGCATTCCCCTAGAACCTTTCCACAGCTCCTATTGGCTTTGCCTTAAGGTCCACACTCTAAGCTGAGTATAAAAGGCTATTCATCCTCTGGCCCACCCCCTGCCTTTCCTACCACTCCCCTAGGCTCAGCCCACAGTTCCACCATCAAAATCCATCACCACTTTTCCATGGAGCTATTTCTTTTTCACCTGAGAGTACACTGTCATTCCACCAACATAGACACTAGGACAGAATCAGTTAAATAAGAAAAGGACTTGGAACAAGTTGGTAAATAGCCGCTGGCCCAAGCCTCTAGTGCCTGCTGCTACCCCAGACCTTTTGCTGCCCCCTTCCAGCAGTCAAGAGTGAATGTCTGGCTCAGCAAGAAGCCAAGTTTTCTCTCACCCCTGCCTAAGAACCTAGACAGGGCACCCTCTGCATCATTACCCTCCTCCAGCCTCACTCAGTCAGTGCCCCACCTCGCTGTGCTCCCATGGAAACTTCTTTGTGCTTCTATTATATAGTATGTCTTGTTATAGTGTAATTTCTTATTCATCTCTCTCCCACTCACCCAAGAGTTCCTTAGGAGCTGGAACCACATCTGATCCACATCACAGATGCTCAGGAAGTGTTTGATGAAGTAGACCTAGCAATTTAAAAGAGTCCTGCCTACTTAAAGCTTTCCAACTCCTCTCATACTCACAATTCTAGACTTTTGCATATCTGGTTCCTTCCTAAGGTTTACTTTGTATAAAGCTAAGTACATAGTAGATGTTCAACAAATACAAGTTCTAAGGCTAATATGTATGCATCCGCCCTCCTAAAATGAGGACATAACAGCCCTTCTTAGCTGAAATCAAGAGATACAGCTGGGGCCAAGTAAACCAGGAACTAGCTGCCAAAAACAACTAAGCACGCTCATCCACGCAGCTGGTGAGCCAAGAACCACTTACTCCAGTTCTGCCTTGTAAAGGAGGAGCACTTCACCGCCCGCCCCCCTCCTTCCTTTCAGAGCTTTTCCTCCTGCCCTCTGTGGAAATCCCAAATAAGGAAGCCCAAAGCCAGCTAGAGGAAGATAAAGGAGGGGATCAAAAAGGCTCTTATTGCAGCTATGTGATGCTGTGTGTGTGTGTGTGTGTAAGGAGAGAGAAAAAAGAACCAAAAGAATGTCATTTCTCTTTCAGAGACAAGCACAAGCAAAGTTACCCTACTTTTCCATCTTCAGCAGGTTTCTCCTAATAGACCTCAGAACACAGGCGGAGGGTGGGTATTAGCTAATCCATCTCCAATTTGAAGCCAGGAGCATCTAAATCTCTTCTACTATTAGTGCTTCCTGGGCAGGCTAGGGAGGAATAGAGGTAGGAGGGAAGGAGGAAGGGAGGGAGGAAAGGAAAGGAGGAGAGGAGGGAGGGAGAGGGGAAGGAAAGAAGGAGAGAACGAAACAGCTACTACAGGGTAAGCACTCTGCCAAGCGCTTTGCACGTGTCCTCTCTCCGAACCATGAAAACAGCCCTCTGAGCTTGGTATTTTAAAACAGAGAGAACTGAGGCTCAGGGAAGTCCCTTAATTTTCCCCAGGATAAAGGGCTAGCAAGTGGCAGGGCTGAATTGTGAGCAGAGATGTCTGACTGTGATTCTAATGTGCTCTCCACAGCACTACTGCCTGCCTCTCTCGCTTTCTCTGCACTTTCCCAAATCTCCAGCAGGACCAAGCTTTGCTTGACATCCAGTCACTCTCTCCACTTTCTGCTTGATGAAGCAGGTCCATACCCACTGTGGCTTCTTGTCATCAGGGGAATTTACTCCACGTATTCCTGTGCTTTTCGCAAGATCAGAGCTAAAGATTAGTAGTGGATGGGGATGACGGACAGCACTGTCTCTGAGGGCCCAAGGCAAGTGGAACGCTAGAAGCGCCCCTTGTTGGAGCATCTGTTTGAAATGCCAGCTATGCCGGCTAGTCTTTTGCTCCTTTCTCGTGTTGCTCTCACCCATCCCCTATAACCCTCTCTCTATCATGGCACACAATTTAGTTTCTACTTCTCACCCTCTGGAATTACTCTTACCCACATGTTTCCTTGTTCAGTGTCTATCTGCATTGCTGGAATGTAAAGTCCAGCTATGACAAAGGCAAAGCAGCCTGTCCAGGAGTTCTTAGTCAGACCAGAACCCCATATCCACCTCTTCCACTGGCCAAGAGACCCTTTACCAGTCCTCTCTGCCTGGCATGTCTCCCCACCACTCAATTCACTCAGTTTACCTTGGCTGAAAGAGGTGTGTGTAGTGTGTTACCTAATGTAAAGCTAGTCTCCAGTTGGATGTAGGCTCTCAACTCTGTCGGTGTCTATTTCTGAGAGATTCCTTCCGAAGCTGGAAGCATTGGCCTAGATCCCAAAGAGCCACTGCAAAATGGGACAAGGGTCCCCCCAGTCAGCTGTTCACACCATGCCCTGCCAGCCCACACCTTCCATCAGATGGAAGGGGACACTGCCCCCTCTCTCCATGAGCTGGTTGTTTGCCAGTTGTAGATATTTGGCCTTAACTTTAGAGCAGTTCTTGGGGTGCCTGTCAAAAATGAACATTCCAGGGCTCTGAACTTCTGATTCTGGTATTTTGTGACCTTAATTTTAGATGTTCTACTTCCCTCCCACTCAGAAGTAAAAAAGAACTAGAGTATACCCAGTTAGACAAAACAACTCCTGGAAGCGTTTCTTAGTGTCAATCAAGGTACCCTCATTTCCTATGTAAAATATGCAAAATTAAGCCAATTACACCAACATAGCTCTTTATTCTTTTCATTCCCTCATAGGTTTGAGCTGTCATCAAATCGGTGCTGTATTTCTAAACTACGTTTCCCTCCCTGAGCACATGAGCTATTTTATTTGCCTGGCTTATACAATTGCCAGCCACAGCAGTATCACACACCTGGCATTTCTAACTCCTCTGTGTTTTCACCTTTCTAGCCAAGAAGTCTGGCCTTACGTACCTGCTCCCCACTAAAGAACACTTTCTTGAATGTAACTTGACAACCCAATTCAGTTCAATCCACAAGCTTTATATTTCCATTCAGTAAATTTGTACCTCTCTGTCCACAATTAAGAAGGAAATATGGTCCATGTAACCCCTACATGTTACAGCAGGAAGAAAAGTGTTTATAGCTGGCTTAACTGAAAATGCACAGCAAGCTAAGACCCAAAATTCTAATCACATGTAGACGTTGCCCTTCTCTAAGTGGTTTCTGCCTCGGCCAAATGTTCATTTTCCCTGCCCTTCAGTAGGGAACCTTCCCAGCTATATGCAGGGAAACTTCTATATGCAGGGGAAATTCGAAGATCAGAAGTAAGCAACTGGTGTGATTTAGCTGTAACCTTGGGACCTAACTCCAAGATCCTACCTATCTAAATAGTTACTGCTATCAGAGTACTTACCCAGAGGCTCATCTCTATCAATAGCTCTTTTGTTTGGGGTTTTGCAAACACTACTGCCAAAGGCAGTTACCAATGGCAGATGTGAACAATAGCAATGCTGGCTAGTGTTTCTCTGACTTAACCAAGCTGCAGTTCCTCCAGCTTCTGAGAAGTGTCTGAATGACACTGCCCCTGGCCAGCAGTCTGCTGGGCCTCCTCTTCCAGTCCTCTCCTTCCCCCACCCCCTTGTCTGGGCCTGTTTCAAGTGTTTTTGGTTACTGTGGCATGTTGCCTGTGAATGTTAAATATTCAGCAATCTTCGGCCTCCTTAGTGCTTTTGTGCAAATAGGCTGGCTTTGAGAAAAGAACAAGCTGATCTCAACTAAAGGGATCAACACAGCAAGCCAGCAGAGTCAACAGTTCAAATGAAGTTACAAAGGCAGAAGGCTGCCTATTCAACAAGACACACTCCACAACACAGCACAGCAGGGCAGGAGCTAGGGTGCATCTTTATGAGAGACAGGGTGGCCTGGGGTCAGGACTCAGAATGAGGACTCAGGAAATGAATCCTGCAAGGCCCTGGGCAAATTTGAACCTCCCTAGGTCTTGATATCCTCAAACATGGACAGATTTGTGCCAACTTGATAGGGTTGTTTGTGAAGATGAAATGAAATGAGGCATGTGCTTGGCTCAGTAAATGTGAACTCTGATTAGTAACCAAAGACACTGCTAAGGGGAGACCTGAACATTATCCATCCAAAGGAAGCTTCCATCTGCAGATTTTACAAATCTGGAAGTTCAAAAAGGGATGGATATGCATATGTTTTTCTACACACACACACACACACACACACACAGAGTCAACATGTCTTCCTTTGTATTCCTTGGAATAAACAATGATTACCATAATAATGATACTATGGCCACCACTAGTTGAGCACCTACCACATGCCAAGCTGCACAAGGCACTTTATCCACACTCCTTTCACCTTCACAACAGCCTCTGAGGACATGGCTAGGGTCCCATTTCAGTCATGGGGCACCTGAAACTCAGAGAGAAGTAACTTACCTCTGTGTACACAGCAGCTAGTGGCAAATACAAGAGACGAACTTCTGGGCTGACGCCAACATCCAGGTTCTCATCACTGGTGTACAGCCTTTGACTCATGGAGGAAAAGCCACTAAGCCCAAGTAGGAAATGTCCATCCAGCCTGGCCTTCTGTTTCCCAGATGCATTATGGAAAATACATAACATGCTAATGGGAAACATAAATGCAAAAAAACGTAATGTAAAAAAATGCATAAACATGAGCTCTGGTTCAGAAAGAGGTGAATTTCTCCTTATTTGAACTGCCAGTCTATGCTGACAACCATGTTCCAACAGAACAACCCAAAGTCCTGTCCTACCCAGTGAAATCCCCTCCCCCATGTGGCAGCCCCAGCAAAGTGCCAAGGCTCCCTAGTCCAGAGGCATGACCTCCGACCTCTCTCCAGTGTGAAGTGACAGTGAATGTACCCAGGTAGTGCGGGACACTCTCAAGGCACAGCCATGTACCAGGCCTAATTAGCTTATTTTTCCTACGCTGCTCCCAGCAGTGTCCAATCCCTGCAGCCAAAAGGCTAAGAACCCAACTGCCAGCATCTCTGCAGCAGCTTCTCAGAGCCTGTTCATAATTAATTTTATAAAGGGCCTTGGCTCCCCAGCCCCATTCCATGTGCCTGACTCAAGTGAGATCATGACAGTGATCACTGTTGCCAAAGCTCTGTCCAGTGGAGTAAGTGCTCCTGATACATGCACACTGCGTGGCGGTGTGGGGGGACGGGGGTGCGGGTGAGGTACACAGACAGAAAAGGCCTCAGCACACCGAGAAGCTAGCAAACGAGGCTCTCATGATTTTCAGATCCTGAACACCTGAAGTGGTGCTCTCGTCACTTAGTGATTTATTTAACTGAGTGCCAGTTTGTGTGTCAGACTCTACCTCGGGCACTGGCAATACAGAAATGACTCAGACACATGATCTCTGTCTTCAAGGAACTTAGCATCAGATGAAGAATTTACACATGTGGCACGTAGGAGCTACATGACCACAGAAAGGGCAATTCTCACTCAGTCTGAGGGTGTCCAGGGAGACTTCCTGAAACCCATCAAACACTCAGAACCTAGCACAGAGCCTGGTATGGTATAGGCACTAAACAAATATGTCTGAATTAAATGAAGGGTCTCCTACATTAACTAGAAGTATCTTGGCATTGACTCCCATATAATAATTAGCTAGGCTATTTGTATCAGCTAGGAATGCTTTTGCTTACATCAAGTAGCTTAAATAGCTAGGTATTATTTATCTCATATATAAGAAATCCAGAGGCACATGCAGTTGGTATTGGTCCGGCATCTCAGTAATGTCAGAAATGACATCTTAGTTATTCTCTTGATCTTTTCCTCATGGTCACAAGATTGTTCCCCTAGCTCCTGGTGTCACATCTACCACCAAAGCGCAAAAGGAGAGTGAACTGCAGCCTCAATGTTGTCTTTTCTTTTCAAAGACAATCTTTCCCCCTAAATCACTCCAATAGGTTTCTGCTTACTTCCTGGTCAGACCTTGCTACATGGCTACCCCAGGCTGTCAGAGAACACAAGAAAGTTAGGTTTTTCAGGCTTTCACAGTGAAGGCAAGCAGTGTTTTTGCATCTGGTTTACTTCACTTAGCATAATGCCGTGTTGTACCATATGTCAGAATTTCTTTCATTTGTAAGGGTGAATAATATTCCCTTGTATGTATATACCATATTGTGTTTATCCATTCATTCATTGGTAGACAGCAAGTCCTACCTATTTTTAATGCCCCCAAAATAATGCCTTTTCTCTTGATGATCAGAACATTCTAGCCTTCAGTAATCTTTTTTAATCTATTCACTGTTTCTGTGAGAAA
Source organism: Tonatia bakeri (assembly GCA_004024845.1). Lineage (NCBI taxonomy): Eukaryota > Metazoa > Chordata > Mammalia > Chiroptera > Phyllostomidae > Tonatia > Tonatia bakeri. The sequence goes on along the minus strand of PVIA01009463.1, from coordinate 27,339 downwards.
TAAATATCTGTCTGTTTAAGCTACTGACATTCTGCATTCTCAACTAGTCACAGTCAAGCCTAATCTTTATTACTATATCTCATATTTGTATATTAATATACCTGCTAATCAGACAGTATTTAGCTGTGTGGTCATCCCAGTTGTTAAAATACTCCCATACCAATCAGTGAATTGAAGCTACTCCAGGCCCCATAGTGAACCTGCCCCCATACCCTTAGAACTCCTCATCAAAAGGTTAATGCAGGACTAGTTGTTAAATATTTTTAATATCCACCTTTCTTCTGTCATAAAACTGTTGTGATAATTAATTGAGATAATACTTATAAAATACTTACATAGTGCCTGGCACCTAGTAAATAATAAATTTTCACTCTAATTAAATTAAAATTATTACAGGACACTTAGAGAACATGCACTGTAAGTCACTTGGAAAGAACTTAACAGTACTTTTTGCAAAAACATTCTCTCCAAACACTGTTTAAATCAGCTCAGCTTCAGGGAATTTATCCCCAGTCTGAGACATCTGCCTCCTCTGCACTGAGGGAGAGGATTTACTAGAAGCTCAAAGAGGCCACTGGCTGGTGGGGATTCTGCCAGGTGGTAGGGAGGCCCTAAGTGGGTGGGCGTGGCCAGCTTGGCATCCTGACTCCAGAGCTGTGTTTTCCCTTGGATTCTAGCTTATTTCTGGGAAGCTTTCTGTTCTAGCTTGGCCGTTGTCTACACATAGGGGAAGAACAATTTTTAAAAATTAAGAATTGATTTAACACTTACCCATTTTGCTTTAGTTTTATAAATAGTTGCAGTTTGAGGTTTGCTTGTTTTTGTTTTGTTTTTTTTTTAGAGAACTTTTCTTACCTCCCCAGGCCATCCACACACCCGCTTCTAGTTTAACTGCCACAATTCATCAATGGTACTAAGTCTGCTCACTTGTTTGCCCAAGAAATGCCAAAACCATTGGCTGGCCTCAGTGTTTCGCCGTCAGCCAGTGGTCTTGATGTCCTCCCCACCCCTGCCTCTCAGAACAAGGACTCAGCCTGGGTGTCCCAAAAAAGACCTTGGAATCCGCCCAGACTCATTTTTGCTAAAACTGTGACTTTCATGCCTTTCACTCTCTCCCTCTGTGCTGCTGATTAATTTTAAAATTCCCCAGAGAGGCAAGTTAAATCAGTGGGAGGAAACATATTACAGAAATGATTCGGGAGAGTTTTGCCAGTAGGTCTGACCAACAAAGAATGCCACGCACCAGCAAACACATGAGGGTGGCCTCAGTGTAATAAGAACAGAGAAACTGCAGCCTGAGCGAACTGGGTCTGCCCAGCACAGCAGGAGCAGGTCCCACTGCAGAATCTTAAACAGAGAGGGGTCATGATCAGAATGGTGATTGGGACTCCGTCATGGGCTGGAAGACTGGAGGAGAGGAGCACAAGAAAAGAGAGCCAGGGCAGACACCACAGCAGTCAGCTGGAAGGGGGTGGATCCTGACCTAAGCTGGGTGACAGCTGTAAGAGATGCTGCTGGGAGTCTCCAGAGGAGAAATTGTAGGAAAAGAAAGACAAGGGTTTGAAGACTGTCTGAATATGGGGTATGGAAGTCATAGGAGTCAGAGTTAGGACTGCCAGGCGTCTCCTCTGAGGAACAAAGAGTTTGATGGGACCAGAACCTGGGCCCTCAGAATACAAACAAATACAAAGGGCCAAAACCTGACACTTGAGAAAATGAGCAGAGAAGCTCTCTGAACTCAAGCTAATGAGAAAATATTCTGCCTGTAAGTTCGGAGAAGCATGTCTATCCCAACCCCAGACATAATAACAACAGCCCACACGGTGTTGAAACAAAAGTGCCTAAGCATGGCCGAGACTCGCCTTAAAGCAGGGGGGCCTACAGCCAGCGCTTACCAGGCATTTTGCACAGCCTTCCTTAAAGATTAAACTATATAATATTACAATTAAATAAACTATATTAATTACTTCCTAATTATTTTACTACATTTTACTATTACTACTCTCTGTACTCCCAGTGTCACTCATGTGTATTGCATCAGTGTTGTGAATACTATAGAATGCTGTGCGCTTCTCTTCCCAATGCTGGATTTGGTGACATCACATAGTAGTTTGCAATCAGATTTGGTGAAATATTTATACCATGAAAACAGGCAAATTCTCTTCCAGGTCAGGGATCTGGGATGCAGCCTCCTGCTTGTGAGGAAAGCTGGTCAAAGGCAGGGTGTTCCTTACTCACATTGAGCACAGCTTTTTGCAGTACCTTCCTTCTCTGAGCAATGTTCAACCCTCGGGAGCCTCTTCCATCTATCTGCCTTGCAATCTCTGGCTTTGGGGTGCCAGGCAACTGTAACCTTAAATAGCTGGCACTAAAGCATTTAGTGTGTTCAGGATCTCTAAACTCTATATAAGTCTCTCATTCATAGTTTAGAGAGCCTTCTTTAGGGCAGCAGTACATCTGCTACTAACCAGGCACCTGCAAAGATTTAAAACCTGAGTTAAATTAAGTTCCCGGAGATGGGTTGTCAGGGCCTGCCAAGAAATGGGCAGGACACTCCCCCACCTCTATACCTTGTCAGTTCATTCCAATGGTTTCTCAAGAAATCTGGTTAACTGTAGTTAAAGGACAAAGTTGAAGGATAAGGTCAACAAAGGGCAGTTTAATGGGCCTTATTTATTTATTTATTTATTTATTTATTCTCTGTTCAGTCTTTAATTATGATGTCTTTTCTTAAAATTACTGGGGAGACATTTGTTCACACAACCATATAGATTTCAAGTATATAACATAACAAGACATCATCAGCACAATGTATTGTGTGCTCATTGCCCAAAGCAAAGTTTCTTCCTGTCCCCATTGGTCCCTCCTTTGCCCACCTCCACCTACCGCAACCCCCTTTCCCTCTGGCTATCACCACACTGTTGTCTGTGTCTATGTGGGGTGTGTGTGTGTGTATGGTGTGTGTATGTATGTCTCTACCATATATATATGGTATGGTATATGTATATACTATATATATATGTTTAATCCCTGCACATTCTTACATCCAGCCTCCCAACCCCCCTTCCATTTGACAGGTGTCAGTCTTTTCCATGTATTCATGCCTCTGTTTCTATTTTGTTCATCAGTTTATTTTATTAGATTTTGTACATAAATAAGATCATATGATATTTATCTCTCTCTGACTGGCTTATTTCACTTAGCATACTAATCTCCAGGTCATCCATGCTGTCAAAAAGGTAAGATTTCATTTCTTTCTTATGGCTGCATAATATTCCATTGTATAAATGTACCACATTTTTTAAATCTACGTATCTACTGATGGATGGGCATTTTTAAATCTAGATGGAGTGGTCCAGCCTTGCAAGAGGGGTCTGGAATTCAAGCCCCTCCCTCCAGCCCTCCCACTACTACCGCTTTCATTCAGGCCTTCTTATCTTCCCTGCTGCCCCCAGTTTCTGAGGAAATAGCTAGCTCATTTTCCAGCTTCTGGTTTAGTGTTCCTCTGCCTGTGCCATCTGTTCTCCTCCACACTGGAGACACCAGTCCTTCCAGGATGTGCATATGATCACAGTATACTGCCTTCAGCTCACATTCAGTGGCTGGTGTACCAGGCCCTCCAGATATAGTCTCCATGCCCTCTCTAGGCTCCCCTCTCAGCAGCCTCCCCTGCTCCCCTCACTCTTCCCAAGAGTGCCATCCCCTGGCTCCCCAGGCCCTACTACCAGGAGATTGCTCTCTCCATGAAGACTCTACCCACTCCATATCCACTCCTGACCTTTTAGCCCATCTTTAGGACTCAGTGCAGGGGTCATCTTCTTCCCTAAGATTGTATTGGGTGCCTCCCTTCTGGGCCCCCAGCCTCGTAGGCTTCCCACCATTGTGGTACTTACCACCTGGTACTGCCACATTAGCCTCTCTTGTTGTAATCACCAAGCCCCTTGCCTCATGTGCCACAACCAAATAAGTACCTTATTCATGATGAGGTCTTATTCCCAGCATTTAGTCTTTAGTTTGGCCTGGCACATGTTAACCACTCAGTCAATGCTTGAATGAGTAGATGGATGACACCACAGCTTGGGTGTGTTGGCACTTACTAGTAGGTAGCCTCAAAGGAGAAGAGGTCGACGTTTAAGGACATACATGCTGGAGGGGCTTGAATAACTATTCCAGCTATGCCTCTCATGCATGGTTTAGCCTTGGGATCATCCCTAACATGAGTGCTTATAAGAATTCTCTAAGTATGAATCTTCACAATCTCCCTATGAGAAACAGACTGTTGTGGTTATTACTATTATTTTTTTTAACAAGAGAAAGCCAAGGCACAGAATTTAAATAACGTGATAAATGGAAACATCAGGAGTTGAAACCTCACACTTAACCACTAGACTATACTGCACACCAGTAGTTTGGCACAAGGCCAGGAATGCTAAAAGTGCTAAAAAATGTGAGCGTCCCCCAGATCACAACATGAGGAGCCCCAAAACTCACACCAATGTCCCATATCTAGAAGAGCATGCTGCCTGATCACCCAGGACAAAATCTTCTAGCATTTGTGCCATGTGGGTCCCAACACCAACTTCACTGGGGGGTTTCTCTTCACACAAGGGAAGCATGTGGGTTGTCATAAAAATGACCCCAAACTAAGAAGCTGGGTCAAGGCAGATTTCACATTGCTCGAGTGCAATTTCTTCATCTGTAAAATGGAGTGGAAGTAAAGGCATTGACTAACTCAGAGGGTTGTTCTCAAGCTTAAATGAGGTAAGAAATGTTAAAGTGTTTTGTAAATTATGGAAGCTATAAAAGATATCAGTTCACAAGGGAAGGCCAAGGGGGTAGAGTGAAGGTTCAGATGTGGGGGGGAGCTATTGAGGAGTTATTCAGACAGGGAGACTCCTCCCCACATCCCTCTCCCCTCTCCTCCCCTCATTCCGCTTGAACAGGGGCAGAACAGCCTGTAGTTTGCTGCTAGGTATCACCTGGGATTTCTGTGCCAAGAATTGCTATAGACTAAAAGCTGTGTCCCCTCAAAATTCATATGTTAAATCCTAACCCCCAGTGTGATGGCATTTGGAGGTAGGGCCATTGACAGTGATTAGGTCATGAAGGTAGAGGTCTCATGAATGGGATTAGTGCCCTTATAAAAAAGGCCCCAGAGAGCTAGCTCCCTTGTCCCTCTGCCATGTGAGGTTAGAGGGAGATGACAGCCATAGGAACCAGAAAGCAGGCTGTCATCAGATACTACATCTGCCAGTGCCTTGACCTTGGGCTTCCCAGACTCCAGAACCATAAGAAATAAATTTCTGTCGTTTATAAGCCACCCCATTGATGGTAGTTTATTACAGCAGCCCAAACAGACCAAGACAGAACTTTTATTACAAATTATTTTAAGTTGGCATGATTTCCAAAAACAGATTTGCCATGTAATAATTTTGGCCTTGACACCTCTATGAAAAAAGAACTCCAAGATAACAACCATAACAGATACACAAACACACACACACACAGCCCTTAAGCTATTATTTATAACTGGAAAAGTCTCTTGAAGACCAGTTCATACTCATTCCACACAGGGTTTTGTTTGTTTACAATACAGAACCATTAGTTGCTCATTTTATAGGGTTTGAATTACTAGGAAAGCTATTTCCAGCAGGTAGAGATGGAGCTGGCAGCCTCGCTTCACAAGGCAGACCTGAACATTTGCATCTTCTGGCTTTTGTATGCTTTAGTTCACAAACTAAAGTCCTAGTCAACAAGCTCTTTACATTTGAATAGATTACAGAGTGTTTATAGGTCTGAGATCTTCCAAGACAGTAGTTAATTGGCCTCACAAACAACAGCAGGAGAGTGTCATTATCCTAACTTAACAAAGGAAGACAGTTCATCCAGCAAAGTTAAGGGACCAGAGCCAGACCCTGGCACTGGGTTTAATCATCATTGTCATCAGTGTTGGGAGTCAGTCGTCCTTATCTCGTCACTCCTTTCTAACCTGTGAGGAGGGAGCTCCAACAATCTGTCCTCGTCCTCTAGCAGCTCAGAGATGAACAGGCCTTTGATGTAACCATTCTCAAAGAGCTAAATAGGTAATAAAACATAAGCATTTCGTAAAAGTAATACTCTGGTACTTCAGGTCTCCATTCTTTATTAGAAAAAGTCAAACGAAACAAATTCAAAGTCGTGGGGAGGTCACCCCTCTGCTGGGCCTCAGTTTCCCCATCTACATTTAAGAATTCCACATCTTTTTTCCTAAGGACTAGCTGGGACACCTTTTAAACACCCGGATCCCCACACCCCTCCATCATAGCAGTAGAGTGGGTCCAGGATCAGGGTCCACTGATAGGAAATGCTATTTGAACTAAAGATGGAATAAAGGGCAGGACAAAAGCTTGGGAGCTAAATGTGTCTGAGGCCTTGTCATCATTCAATGTGGTCCTCACAGCTTCTGACCCAGAAATAGTTTATTTTTAGAAGTTTGGACAAACCCAGAGCTTGATGGATCGCTTATCTCCATAGTGCATAGAATGAATTCAACTACAAAACTTGAATGAATAGTCACATAGTCACCTAATTAGGACTGTCAATGAGATGCCTTTTTCCCTAGGGCACAGCGCCCTCACCCCCCACCCCCACCCCTGCCCCAAGACTAATCAGAAGAGCATAAAGCTGAAAAATGGCCCAAGCCAAACTGCTTGGGCTTCATGTGACCTCAGACAGGTGACTTGAGCCCCCGTTTCCTCATCTGTAAAATAAAGTTAATATTCCAACATGCATGAATCTTGAAAACATTATGCTTACTATAAGAAGCCAGACATAAAAGGCCACATATTATATGATTCCACTTATATGAAGAGTCCAGAATAGGTAAATCCATAGAGACAGAAAGCTGGAATGGGTGGGGAGTAGCTTCCTCACTGAAAATGGGATTTCCTTCCAGGGTGATGAAAATGTTCTAGAACTAAATGGTCGCAATGGGTACACAACATTGTGAATGTACTAAATTCCACTGAATTGTACACTTTAAAATGGTTAGAGTGATGAGTTCTGTGTTATGTATTTTACTACAATTTTAAAAATGCAAGTGACAGTAACTTGCCTCCACGCCCTCTCCCCATCTGGCAGTGTGGCAGTCAGGACCCAACAGGGGCCACAGGAGGGACACCTGGCCAGACAGGCTGGAGCTGCTATGTCTTCACCTGATAAGCATCTTAGAACCTGACTATTTGTCTGCTTATGAGGATACCTCCCTCTGTCATCAGATTCCCCACCTGCAGGTGCCTGACTGCATTCTTTTAACCTTCTAAACTGCTGTGAAAGAAGCTGAGGCTCAGAGCACCTCAGAGACTATAAGGAGCACAGCCAGGTTTGAATCCGGGTCAGTCTGAGATCAAAGCCTGAACTCTTTCTCTTCTAATACTCTGTCTCCCAAGAGCAAAGATATTAATTTTGTACAAACATACATATACTTTCTATACTTCTTACACTTCACTAAAGGCTTTTACACTCTTTGCTTTTTCTCTCATAATAACCCCGTGGAGGAGGTGTTATCTTCAGTAACGGGTGTTGCCCACAGTAACGGCCCGGTCCCGAGAGTCTGTCCTCTTCTTCCCCTCAGAGCAGCTCCCATGCAGAGTAATTAGATTACAAACAGAAATAGGGTAGGTCCTGTGAGAAATTTCCAGATCGAGGATGTGAAAAAAAAAGAAAAGGTTTTTGTTTGGGGTTTGCTTTGTTTTTGTAAACCTGGAATTGCTAGCCAAACATTTTCCCATCAGATATGGAAATGCTGAGCCCCCTGAGTCCCCAGCTGAATTACTGTACATTAGCTCAGTTAAATGCATGTTTCTCCACTAAGAAAGTCCAAGGGAGGAAGTATGTTTAATCTGATGCTTTTAGCATCTGAACAAGAACAGAAGAGAAAAAGGCAATAGACAGAAAACTCATGGGAGCATGATGTATTAAGACTTCTTTCATTAAACTAATATTTGCCGAGCACCTACTGCAAGCATGGTTCTAAGGCAGACAGGATTCAGTGGTAGACAAGATGGGTACTTGACTTCTGACCTCGTGGAATTTGTAATCTAAACCAGAGTGATCACCTAGAGAGCCTCTGTTGAAGTATAGGTTCCAGGGCTCTGTCCCCGGAGACTTTAAGTGAAGCCTAGGAATCTGGATTTTGAAAAGCTTTCTCAGTGATTAGAAGGAAAAGCCAAATCTGAGAACCTAGCCTATTCCTTCCCAAGCTTACCCATTCATTAGGCACCTATAGTACTTGGCAAACATATAGATTCCCAGGCATGAGAATAGGAATGTGTAACAAGTACATCAGATAACTTCTAAAATCCAGCAAGTTTGGGAAACAGTGTTCTGGCAGGCTTAAACACTACACACAGCCCAAATCTTATCTCTGAAGTCCTAATCACTTTACCCAGAAACAGACCCACAGACATTATGGTTCACCCCCATCACAAAATGAAACTAGTTCTTTAGATCATCAAAAGCCACCACTTGGGAAGCACCCCATTCTCACAGCATTCTGTCCCCTTCAGCAAAAATCCAATAAGAAGGAAGATACACCCTCTATGTCTTGTGCTATAAACCATAACCATCAAGTTGAATTTGAGAGAATTCTGATTTCAAAGAAAGTGTGCCTCTGCAGAAAGTGTGCCTCTGCAGAAAGATCTGCAATGCCAAGTTAACCGGAAGACATTTCTCTCCTAAGGCTGAGAACCTGTGTGTACCTCTACTGCCTCATAAATTTATAATGGATGTAAAAATACCAATAATCAACTTGGAAAAATACTAGCTAATTTATACTGTAATAGAAATACCCAGGGATCTTTAACAATTGAAGGACTGGTGCCTGCTTCCCTAAGAAGTCCGCCAAGCCGTATTATTCCACATATGAGTGTAATTTCTAAATTGCAGCATATAATTCAGAAGGGTGTATGCTCTCTGAAAGGCAAAGGAGTATTTATATGAATGTTATTACTCAGCTGCATCATCCCCTGATGAGAAAAATCAAAGGAATTATTGGAACAATGTATTCCTTGAGGCCCAAGAGCAAAATGTTTCAGAAAAAGGCTATCATTAATCTTAATGCAGTTGCGGAGATAAGCCAGTGTTCCATGCCCAGTGAAGCACACAGGAATCTGTGCTTTTGTGTGAGTGGCGTCACTCCTTCCACCCCCGGTGGCTAAGAGAGCTGCCACTGCTGCGCATCTGTGCCCCAGAAAAGCCCAGCACTGAGGCTGGCCATCATCTGGGCTGGGAACACGAGATCAGCTGCTGCGTGCAAGCGGATCACTACACATCAGAGTCAGCTGCTCCAAACCCAAATCTGATATCCTCTGACAAAATCTAAGCTAATGTTGGCAAGTGAGATCCTCCAAAAACAGCCCCTACCTACCTCTACAGCTGCTTTCCTAGCCATTTCTAGTCCCTCTCCCCATCACTACTTCCTTGCTTTGCATCTTACACTCCAACAACTTGGAATACATATTGTTTTCTAAACCTACAGTGGTTCTCAAATGGAGACAATTTTGCCAACACCCTTCAGGGACATTAGAAACTCTGAAGACATTTTTGATTGGCACAGCTAGAGATGTACAAGCATCTAGCAGGTAAATGTCAGGGACGCTGCTAAACATCCTCCAGAATACAGAACAACCTTCCACAGAAGAGAATAACCCATCCCAAGACCTCAATAGTACAGTGCTAAGAAGCAATTCCTTGGTAAGTTGCATTAGTGGCCCCTAGTCTTTATCTGTCCCTTTATCCATACCCTGAGCCCTTTAATGTTGCAGTGTTCTCCCTCTGCGAGTAGGGCTTCGTCCTCACTCCTGAATCTGGATTTAGTCATATGACTTGCTTTGTCCAGAAGAATGCGGCAGAAATGACAGTGAACACGTTTCTGCTTCTTCTCTTGCACCTCCGCTGAGGCCATGACAAAGACATGCTAGTTGTTCCGGCACCGGGAAGAGAATGAGAGACACATGGAACGGAGTCAGTCCCCAGCTGAACCCAGGCTACATCCACCAGCCCACCAGCCAACCCATGAGAAATAATGATTATTGTTTTAAGCCACTGAGTTTTGGGGTGATTTCTGATGCAGTGACAGTTAACTACGACACACACAATGCCTTTATAGGTGCTATTCTCTCTGCTTAGAAAGCCCACCCACTCACCCTTCCCTCCATCAAGAAAAACTGTTTCCAATCTTTAAAAATCAGACTTGGAGATCTCCTTTTCTAGAAACCCTTCTTGGGCTCCCTGAAGAAAAGTAATCAGTTCCTCCTCTTTGATACCCTCTTCCACTGTACTGTATTATGTGTATTAAGTTGTCTTCCTCTTTGACTAGTTAGTGAACTTCTTAAGGATGGAGACTTTGTCTCAACTCTCTGGCCCCAAGGCAGCACGGCAATTAAGAGTGGACACTGGGGAAATATTTATGGAATGCAAAGGGATGGACTGGGAGGCTGGGGGAAGGTGATTATCAAGGGCATTTATCAGCTTTGGCACTCACACTGAAATGGTGCCTGGAACATGGCCCAATCCTTGTGACAAAAGAAGAGACTGCTGGCTCCAGCCTGCAGTCTGGGTTTCCCTGCCAATCAAAGTTGTCATGGAGAGGAACAGCCTCTGCCATTACTGTTTAGCACAATGAAACTGTTTAAAGGAGAGCCTTACCTTCAGGAAATTCCAATGAGCCTGTTTTATTGTTACCCTCCAATGTAATGACTCCCATGGGATTAAGCAGAGTGGAAAGTAATTGCTAAAACATCCCCTGCCGTGGACAGAAGGCTGAACAAGACGTAATGCTTGGGGAGGGAAAGGACTCACTCATGGAAACTAAGTGTGTTATTGGAGACTTACAGGATAGAAAGAGGTAACCAAGGGAGGAAAGAAAGATGCGGAAGAAAGAGTTCAAACAGTGGAAATAGGCCAGCTCACTTTGAAATCTCAACCACACCTCCTGTCACTTCATGCCTCTGTATCTTGGGCTGCTCATCTGTAAAACGGAGATATAAGACACATCTCCTCCTAAGGTTGTTGTGACAAGAGATAATACACATAAAAATGCCTGGTACAAAGGAGCTCAGTAATTCTAGCTCCCTTTCTTCCTACAGAAATGTAGAGTAGCAACATATCAAAATGAATATTAAGGGACCCAGGCCAAAATTAAGGAACCCAGCCCAAGAAAAGAAAAGCTCCAAAGAGACAATTTTACCTGAAAACTGAGTAGGAAACTACTCAGTGGGAGTTGGAGGACACTGGAAACCTCCTTCTCACCGACAGAGAGTCCTGTGGCTGGATTCTGGCTGCGAGGCGGTGACTCTCAAGCATCTTTTTCTTGGAGTGATGGCTTCAGGACCAGATGATCTGAGCAGTCATACAGGGTCCTGTGCTTAGAAGGGCCTCATGTTTGGCTTAATGCTCTGCTGTGACTGTCTTGAAATTCTTTATAATTTTTGAGCAAGGGACACTGGATTTGGATTTTGCACTGGGCCCTGCAATTAAGAAGCTCTTCCTGCTCTACTGTTCTTTTGTCACTGCAGACAAAGGACAAGATAGCTTTTTCCCAGGAGCTCCCATGTGCTAAAAAATGAGTATATCTCACAGGCCCCAGCCAACTGGGAAATTCTAGAGCCATCACTACCATATAAAAATGTTTAGGACAAGATACACAGAGGTAAAGGATGATTCTTACAGACTGGGACAAGCAAGAAGGTGTCTTCAGCTGCAAGTATCAATATGGGGCAAAGAGTGACTTAGATGATAGAGACATATAATTATGTTATTCAACTAGAAACCTGGAAAGCAGTTCGACCATGATGATTCAGCATCTCTGTGGCATTCTTTGCCTTGACCTCATGGTCACAACATGGCTTCAGCCCTTCTAGACAGAGGTCTTCCCACACCACCACCCAGAGAAAGAAGAAAAGAAAGGGCGTCTCTTCCTATATCTCTCCATTTTTATTAGAGGGGAATATCTTTTCTAGAAGTCTCCTCAGCAGACTGTCCTTTGGGTCTCATTGTCCAGAATGAGGACCAATGGCCAGAGCCAGCTGCTAGGCAAGTGTAAATCTGCTCTAAGGGAATGGAGTGACCGTGGCTGCCTTATTGTGAACTGGACAAAGGTGGATCCTGTTATCAAGGAGGAAGTAGGAATGGCCAGTGGGCAAATGGCCTTTGATTAGGTATCCTTCCCATCCCAAAGGAATGCCCCTTCTGAGGAGCTGATGGAAGCCTGCCTTTCCATCACCTATCAGAACTCACTGCTCATTGCTGCCCAAAGCCCCCTTGAAAAGGGTACTTACTGTGTGGGGAGTAAGAACAGTTTATCATTCCGTGAGGACAACTCAAAGTGAAGGTCTTAGGTCATCAGTTCCAGAAACCTGGAGAAGCTCTCTCATTTACCACTGGATTCATGTGCTTGGGCAATTTCTATATTTACTCTAAGCCTCACTTTCTCTTCTGGAAAATGAGAATGACCGTGCTTATAGTGTAAGATTATGGAGAGAACTAAATGAGAGCATTCTATAGAATCCTCAATAAATGTTAGTTCTCTCTTTCCATGGTATTATAGTTGAAGAAACTGAGCTCCAAAAGAATGGAAAACTTCCTTAAAGTCCCAAAGTCAGAGGGTAGCAGAACTGAAACTCAACTCCAGGCCTTTCTGATGCTGGGTCTATGCTACCTCTCTGCTCCTGGGTATTTTCCACCCAGCACATTCCAACACTTTCCTACGAGCCACGCTGACTTACAGATGTTAAAGGATTTCTTACTAAAATGCATGTGCCTCTGGAAAGGTACTACCATTATGAGCCAATTCCTGGGGAAGATGGTTATTCTCCTGACAAAGGAAGGTATTGGCGAACTGAAGGCCTGGTAGCAAAATAAATAAATAAATAAATAAATAAGCAAGTAAGTAAATAAATAAATAAGTAGATAGATAGATAGATAGATAGATAGATAGATAGATAGATAGATAAGAGTAAGTGATGGACTGAGAGGTTCCACAGGTATATTTTCCCACTTTGAAACTTTGTCTCCAAAAATCAAGTTCAAAGGACTCAGGGGTATGTAACCCAGGGTGTCATTACCTCAAAAATACTTGTTGTGGTTTTTGTTTTGAGCTGACAGAAAAAGGACAGAAATATAATGTGTTAAGTTATATTAAATTAGGGCAGTATTCAGGTCCTGGCATAGAACTTTAGATAATAACAGTTTATTGATTTGTGAACTGTGTTCAGTCAGAACTAGGTCTGTCAGCAGTGTAAGGCTGGATTTTGGCAATGCAATTAGTTTCAGCAACACAGCATTTGGATACCAGTATCAACAACATTTACCTTCAGAGAAGAAAAAAATAAACACTAACTACCATGACCTCAGGGATTTTGAACCTCCCAATACAAGGCATTAGGAGGGAGGTTCCTACAGGTCTGTGGCCCCTGGAGTGAGGAGCATCCATCCCTGGAGGAAATACAGACTTGATGCTATAGTGTTACTGTTGACATAGTCTCCAAATGGCCCAGCTTCAGGCCTACATTTCACCATGTTTACGAATTGTATTCCCCCATTGCCTTAGTCCACTCAAGCTGTTATAACATGACACCATAGACTACATGGTTTATAAACAACAGAAATTTATTTCTCATAGTTCTGGAGGCTAAAAAGTTCAAGGTCATGGCCCTGATAGAGTCAATGACTGATAAGAGCCCACTTTCTTGTTCATAGATAGCTTTCTTTTCACCATGTCCTTACATGCTGGAAGGAGCAAGGGAGCTTTCTGGGGCCTCTTTGTAAGAGCACTGATCCCACACAAGAGAGCTCCACCCTCATGACCTAATCACTTTCCAAAGTCCCCACCACCTAATGTCATCACTTAGAGAATTAGGTTACAACAAACGAATCTGAGGGGACACAAACATTCAATTTATAGCACCCACCCATCTGCCTTCATCATTATATGAGGGATAGCAAGAAATTCACAAAATATGATTTGAAGAAACTTAAAAGACCAGTCCCCCGAACATCACTCTGACCTCAAGTCAAGCCTGGGATTCTGTATTGATGTTTTATTCACTCATTGATGGTGCACAGATTTACTGCAATTCAGTTTTGGGACTAATCACCTGCAGTTAGTACAGGCCCCACAAGTTAAGGTTTGAGTCTTCCATGACTGTCCTCATATCAGATGCCAGCTGCACATCAGGGGTTCTCAAGATAGCTGTACTTATGTGTGACTAGCTACAAACTTGGGTGTTCCTATCATGCTTTGTGTTTCATAATTTGTTAGAGGACTCACAACTCAAGAAAGCTTTATACATAAGATCACAGTTTTACTATAAAGGATACAAATTCAGACCAGCCAAATGAAAAGACTCATAGGGCAAGGGCAAGGAAGGTCCCAAATAGAGAGCTTCTATAGCCTCCTCACTCTGGAATCAGGGCACATTTCACCTTTCCAATACATCATTGTGTTCATCAACCAAGAAGCTCCTTGAGCCCTAGAGTCCAGACTTTTTTATTAGGGTTTCATTATGTAAATATGATCAACTAAATCATCGGTCATGTGATTTGACTCAATCTTCAATCACCCTGCTGTGTATTGGTCCAGCTGGCTCAAAGTTCCAACCCTCTAATCCCAAGATTGTTCTTTCTAGTGACCACCTCCTCTACCTACCCAGAAGCTACCTAGGGGAGCATAAGTTATCTCATTAGTATAAACTCAGGTGTGATCTGAGGGTTAATGAATAACAAAAACACTCCTCTTGGAAAATTTCAAGGGTTTTAGAGGCTCTGTGCCAGGAATCCAGGACAAAAACCAGACAAATTAATGTGTTGCCTTGGCTGGCATAAATAGAGGTGGGTAGGTAAACCACAGGACCCCTGAATCTGTTCTTTCTCGTTTTAAGAAAAGACATTGAAAAAGCTAGTTACTTTTGTTTTTTATTTTTGTGTTTTTCTTTTTTCTTTTTCTTTATCTGAGTCAATATTTCTTAAAATGCCATAATTCAAATACTGGATCACTGAAACTTTGCCTGCTCAAAATACCAAATGAGGACCTCTCCTCATCCCCAACTCCAACCTCCAGACCACAATCATATGTCAGCACCAACTACTATTGTTTCAATGACATTATAAACCCACAGATATTTTAAAATAAGATCCTCATTGTGTAATCTTTACAGCCAGCACCTATTAAGCTGCCAAGAATTTACTTGATGCCCCAAAAATACTTATTTAGTTTAATTAGCAGGTTAGTCTGAATATTAGCTATTGAAACTGGAAAAGTCTGTGTTCGTACTGCCTGTCACTACCAGAACCAATAAGTAGAGACAAAGATTGAACATTCATGGGCTATTTATTCAGATGCCATCATGTAAGAAAACAGACAGGTTATGGCCCTCAAAAATCATCTCATCTCAAGCCAACCTTTTTATAAGTAGAAGAAAGGGTAGGTAAGAGGTTTGGAAAAAAGTTTAATTGGATAAGAATTGCAGTCCAGTGGAGATTTTCCTAGTATTTCTTTATCTGATGATCCATAAGTCTTTATTTATGTTCCTCCCTGGAACACAATGGCTCAAATACCACCTCCATCATTTGCATACCCCCTGGGGCACAAGATTGAATTATTTGTCAGCCTCCTGGAGTCCCTGTTGTCATGCATTCCAGTTCCTGGAATAACAGCTTTCCATCTGCATTCATCACTTAAGCCTATCAACTATGACTGAATCTAAAATCTTTAATTCTTGAGTTCCCCTATCACTATCACATATTCAATTCAGAAAACCACAAACATTTAATAAGCATAAACTGTAAGACTAGTTCTTGAGAAATAACAATAAATAAAGCACAGTCTCCGGTCCAAAGGAGCTGACTATGGAATCAGGAAGACAAAAACTAAAATAATAATTACATTATAAATTGTAATTCTATAATAGAAATAATACTGAAGTACTACAGAAACCTTAGTAATGATTATATTTGAGTAGTAATGTGTATGTTGTGGGATTAAGAGGTAAGAATGCAAAGAATGGAACTCACAAAAGAAAAGATGTTTGAGACAATCCTTAATTAGGGGAGTAGGCAGCAGCAGAGGAGCATAAGTAAGTTTTAGGCAAAATAAAAATGTGGGAAGGAAAGGAAGGAGGTACAAAGGGGACAAACAGGAATAATAGAATGATTGGATCCTTCTTTGTGGAACTGGGTGGTAAATGCATTGCTACGTATTTGTCAAGATGCTTAGAAGTTTACATCACAAAGAGTGAGCTTCCATGTATGAAGATTTTTTTTTTTAATTAACCAGGAGATGGGGGAGAGGGTGTCCCAAGATGAAACACAGACTATGACCAAAAAAAAAAAAAAAACCCTAAATGTTTTACAAATTTATAAAGGGGGTTGGGTAAAGAAGCACTGATCTCAGTAGCATTGGAAAATGTAAATCTACAGACAAATGTAATTCTACATAAAGACTGTATTCTAGTTGGTAAAGTTGTTTCTCACAAGGTTACAGGTTAAAAGTTCTTAAGCTGTTTTACATGTATATTGGGATTGTATATATGGATATATATACTAAGAATAGAAGGTGGGTGGTAGGAGCCAGGTCTATCACTATGTGGGCAGAAAGGTGACAAACAGGAGGTAAATGCTAGAGTAAGCTACAGGATGCTGGATTTGAGTCAGAAACATTAGCATGAACTCACATTTGTATGATATAGACATGGATAGATACAGAAATAATTATGAATATTAGACAAATAATTACAGATATGTGTGCAGTCATGAGTTAGTATACACACATACTTTCCCTAGCTCTGTCAGCTGGGAGGGCCTAGAAGCAATGACATCTCAGCAGCAATGAGCACACCAAGTGCCCAGATCTTCGTTTCTAATACTATTCTCCAAAAGGAACCAGAGGTCCTTGGAGATAAACTCAGATAATTCTAGGGTTAGGTCAATGAAGATACAAGATGATCCCAGAACATCTTATAGTGACAAAAAGTAAGGAAGTACTCAAAAAACAAAAGGATAAGAGCATGTCAAAAGAATACAGAGGCCAAACTATAATAAATAGGCAACAAAATAGTGTAGTAGTGTCAACTCAATAGTGTAGTATTGGATGACAACTCAAAGTATACAATATATTTCATGAATGCATAATGATATAAATAAATGACAAAAAATAATAATTATAGTCTTAGAAGCAAATTTTCTCTGCAGAAGAATTACAAATAATTTATATAGATATTCTCACCTCCAGGAGATGGAACTTAATCTCCTACAAAGGGTAAAAAATAGAAGGAAACTTACAGAAAAAAAAATTCTGGCAAATATTTCCTGAACCAGATGATCAAGATGAACATCAGTGATAAGACATGTCAATGTGTATGCCTTTGATATGAGGTAATAAAAATGGTACTTCACCTCTGAAGTCTTCCTTCCAAAATCCTTTAACCCCAACATAACCATGCAAAAATCAGACAAACTCAAACTGAGAAGCCTATAAAATGCCCAGCAGTATTCTTTAAAACTGTCAAGGTTATCAAAAACAAGAATAGACTTGAAAAATCGCCACAGACCAGAGGAAACTAAGGAGAGATGACAACTGATGTAATGTGGTATTCTGGATACAATTCTAGAAAATAAAGAGGACATGAGTGAACAATATACTGAAATACAAATAAAGACTGAAGTTTAGCATCACTAGTTATTAGGGAAATGCAACTCAATACCACCTCATACCAGTTAACGTGGCTATTATGACAAACAGAAGAAATGACAGGTGCTGGACAGGATAAGGTGAAAAGGAGCTTTGTACACTGCTGGTGGGAATATAAATTGGTGCAGTCACTGTGGGAAACAATGTGGAGTTTACTCAAAGATGTTAAGAATAGAACTAACATATGATCCAATTATTCTTCTGGGTATTTACTTGAAAAACATGAAAACACATCTTCATATAGATAGATACATCCCTATGTCCATTGCAGCATTATTTACAATAGCCAAGACATGGAAACAACCTAAGCATCCATTGAGAGATGATTGAATAAAGAAGTGGCACGCGCGCGCACACACACACACACACACACACACACACAATGGAATACTAATAAAAAGGTGAAATATGGTAAAAGAAGGAGGAGAAAGGCTAAAATTTAGTTAATAGTAATATACCAATGTTGGTTTCTTGGTTGTTACAAAAGTTCTATGGTAATATCAGTTGTTAACTATAGTAGAAACTGGGTAGGAGTATATGGCAATTATCTAAATCATCATAGTACCTTTTCTGTAAATCTAAAACTACTCTAAAACAAAAAGTTTTTTTAGGTAAAGGGCAAGTTGGAGAAATAGTAAGAAATCTGGCATGGTTAGAGTATCAAATAATAAAAACAATAGAGGTACATGAGGCTTGGAGGTATTTGGGGTCAGATTCTAGGAGCTTTGTAAACTGCATCAGTTATAAACCCTAGGCCAACAGGAGCTTAAATAAGTAAGGGTTTTATTAGTCTCACAAAAAAAAAGCAGTCTAGGCATAGGCTGTACTAACCAGGTAGAAAAGTTCCTGCTTTCACCAACATTAGCACATGGTTTTTGTCTTTCATTCTCATAAGAGAAAAATGCCACATTGCAACACCATTCTTGCAGGAAAAAGTAAAGAGTGAGAAACAAAGGGCCTAAAGAGCTGGATAGTTTAATCTGTCCCTTTTAAAGAGCTTTCCCAGAAGCACCCAGTGAACTTCCACCTCTTCTCATTGGCCAGAATAGTTCACATGGACATTTCTAGCTACAGGAGAGTCTGGGAAGGTGACTATTTTTTTACTGGGCACAATGCCTCCCCAAAGAAAATAAGTATCCTACTTGTAAAGAAGAAGAGATGAATATAGAAAACTTAAGTAGTGGTATATTTACATAGGCTGAAAGAAATCACTTCTATTTGGTTCTATGGGCACTATGAGTTTCAAACATTTTTAAGCAAAGATCTAAAACATGATCACAGGTATGATTTAAAAAGATTACTCTGGCCACAATAGCCGTAAAGTAGAAGAGCACTACTTAATCCTTTTTGGGCCAAAAAGTTCTCTGAGAATCTCATGATCGCTATAGATTCTCTCCTAGGGGAAAAATTATACATATGCACAAAATCTTCTAAGCAATTATAGGGTGGGATTTGAACTTTCTAAAATTCACAGCCATCAGGAAAAAACTTGTGGCAAAGATGGAGATACAGAGGGCAGAAGGACAGATCAGAAGGCCTCTGATGTTGTCTGAGGAGAGAGATAATATGGGTTCAACCAGGCAGGTAGTCATAGAAACCAGGAAATGGATTAGACAGATAACCTGAGCTAGAAACAGCATTTAGTGCTTAATTTGATTGACTAATCAAGCTGGTTTGAGAGAACCAGAGAAGTCAAAGTCTACTGACCATTTGTTTTAACTTTATCTTTATTGTAATTTTTCCATTACCATTTCATCCCCTTATATTCCCCTCCCCTCAGCAACTTTCTCCCTCTGGTTCAGCTCTCAGCTGGCTTCCATTCACTTCCCCTGCTACCCATAAGTAAATCGAGTCCTCCTGGTGCTGGTTCCCAGGTGGGTAGGCTTGTGTATGTTGTAAGACCCCATGGGTCTCTCCAGTGAACTCTCCTGTGAGGCTGGGAGTTTCTCCCACCACCGCAACCCCCACACGTTTTTACAGCCAGAGGTTTTGAGGCTTCCTTTTCCTGAACTGGAACCCTGGGTTGCACGGCCTGTCTCACTCCACATTTGTTCCTCCAGGTTTATCTGCACACAAATGTGGGACTGCCAGCTGCTGCCTCACCTACCCAGTCCTTCAGCCAGCTGCCACCTTGTTGTATGTCCTCTTTACCCTAGCTGCCCATCTCCGCCCCTCCTACCAGTCCAGATGAATATTTCTTGTTAGTTCCATGGTTGTCAGACTTCCATACAGTTCGATTTTCTGGAAGTTCTGGTTGATTTTTGTTTTTAAATTTGTTGTTGCCCTTCTTTTTGTTGTGTGAGGAGGCAAAGTATTTCTACCTATGCCTCCATCTTAGCTGGAAGTTTGGCTGCTTTGTATTTTCCGCCTTAGTGATTGAACTAATCAGCAGTTAAACTGATCAGTTGTTAAGCTAGTCAACCAGTCCTCAGCAGCCAGGCTTAAGCTCCACAGGGTGGGGCAGAAAACTTCTTGCTGGTGGGGCTATTGCTACCCCTCAGGCTGATGCCACTTGGAGTGGAGTGCTCTGCCAGAGAGAGGTGGCTTCTGTATGCAGAATGACTCAGCACTAGGATCCTGGAGACTGTTCCTTCAGGCCTCTCCCAGAGCCGCCAACCCCAGACTCCTCAAGGGTCTCTAGTCTGCTCTGCCCTCCCTCTGCTTGAGCCCATGGTAAGTGGGTGCAAATGAAATTCTATGCTTTGGCCTTTTAAAAGGCTCTATGCTTCTCCCGCCATCTCTTCTTGGCAAAGAGAAACCCTGCTGCTTTTCACAGCTGGATGTTTTCTGGGTTCCTTTCTGGCTCTGGTGGTATAGGCTGGAGAGCCCACTTGGGGTTTAGACCCCACACTTCTCAGAGCTACTGATAATATCACTCCAGAACTTCAGCTGCCACCCATGGGAGCCCAGCAAGCCCTCTTGCACCTTCTCTGTAATGCCTACCAGTCTTGTTGTGATGAAGTGGTTATGATGCTTCTCTCCAGCTAGTGTTCAGTTGATTCCTGTGAATGATTTCTCTACAGTTTAGTTGTAATTCCAGATTGGTCCTGGGAGGAGGTTAGTGTAGCTTCCACTTACTCCTCCACTATCTTGGATCTGCCATTGCTGAGCATTTTTGTCTTAAATAACTTAAAGGATGATTATTGCTAGCAGTAAAACAGGGGCTATGGGAAAAAGTTAACGAGACAGATCAGGAGTTTGTACAGTACCTGTAGTAGATCCAGGTTCAAACATACAGCAAGCAAAATGAACTGCAGGCCTGCCCTCCATAGAGAAGTGGGGCTGGGCTGTAGAGGAAGCAGTGGCAATTAGCACACACCAAATGCCCACCAACGTAGTCATCTTCAAAATGTTCTGAATTGGTGGATTCTTTTCTATATTCAGTTCCAAACTATTTCAAACATGATGGTAGATTTCTCTCAACATAAATACCTTTTTAAAAATTATTATGTGACATATAAGAAAGAAAAGGCTTCCTTCTCTAATTTCAGCCTTGAAATAAGTTAGAATTTGTTCTCTCTGGGAAACAATGAACTTTACATGTCCAAAGTCAAATTGACATCATAAGCTATGAATATAATGATCTTATAATTGCTCTTAAATGATGCTTGAGCAAAGCTATATAGTGTAAGTTAGTGTAAACATGAAGACTAATTCAAAATCATTTTGGAAGGCAGTATAACATAGTGGTTAATAAAACAGGCATTGACAGACGAGAGGCAGAACTAGGTAGGGCTCTCAGTTTCAATCGTGACTAACCGTGTTGATCTTGGGAAGTTTACCAAATCTCTCACAGCCTCTGTGAGAATTAAATAAGAGATAATATTTATCACATAGTAGGTACTTGAAAAAAGTACTAACTCATAGTAGTAGCAGGAAAGTAATATTAGTATTAATGTTTGTCTACTTAGCTTCATGTGTATCATAATTCTGTACCATACTAAGTTTCTTGAATTATTGTGGCAGTGTTTTTAGTTGTATAGTTGCTCATCAACTTGCCAAGACTGTATTTTATAGTCAGTGAGTAATAAAACATTGAGTCAGTTTATTTTGTCACCAATTTACAATTTTAGGGAAAAACAAACAAAAAATAAATAAAATAATAAAAATAAAAATAAATAAAATATATACATAAATTTTTAAAAAGTAAGTCAGTTATTTATTTTTATTTATTGGTTTTTCAGATGGCTGGAATTTTTAAACCCTTGTTTTGAGAGAAATAGTCATTTTCACAGCAGTGATTTTTCCCATCTTTGTAGAAAAACATGGCTTTCCTAATAATATCTCATAGGATTCCAAAAAGAAGCTAAGGTGATAGCCATTGTGATGTCACAGATGAGCTGCAAAAATTTAAATGAACGTACCAGGCCAATCAGAAAGGAATGCTGTAGACAGGATTACAAGGTTTGTAAAACATCAGCAAAAACAAATCCCAACTATTTAAAAGATGACATTTGATGAAAG
The DNA here is from genome assembly GCA_004024845.1 of Tonatia bakeri. Lineage (NCBI taxonomy): Eukaryota > Metazoa > Chordata > Mammalia > Chiroptera > Phyllostomidae > Tonatia > Tonatia bakeri. Next base: position 5,150 of record PVIA01009463.1, on the reverse strand, counting down.
CACAATGGAATTAGCTCTCTTTGTAACAAAAAATTTAGGGGCAGTTACCTTGCAAGAAAAGAAAGAAAATGTAATTAATTAATGCCAGTGATTGTTGTTCATAATGAAGGAGACACAATGTGCAGCAGCCACTCACCACATTTGCATTTCATTTCAAAGACACTTCTCATGCAAATACACCCATTTTATTTTAGGTTATTAGTTAGGTGATAAATTGAAACCAGGAACCTTGAAAAGAGCAAAGAACATTTTCTTCTAGTTCCTTTCACATACAGCTTGGTGTCTTAGCTGTTAGGAAGCTAAAACTGTTGATAATTTTGACCTTGAGATGAGTAATTGAAAGAGAAATTAATTCTAAATCTTGAGTGTCAACAAATAATTCTAAATATATAATTGATTTCAGAGACTGAGATCAAAATAGAGCTAGAATTAAAAGCCACTCAATAACTGTGAAGTGTGGGCATCTGAGTTTCAGATTCATTTTCTGCAAAGTGAGAATATAATGGCAGGGCTTACCCAGTAAACACATTCTTAGGGTTAAGTGAGATCACATCTATCATACTCTTAGCACAGGACCTGAAAAGATATAAGATATCAACAAATAGCTCTCTTTGTAATATTAGCCCTCTTTGCAAATAATTAGCAAATACTCCTCAGTGGCTGCTATAAAAGTAAAATTTATTCTCTACCTTGTAGGATCTTTGGCTGGGCCTGAGAATTAAACTGACGTAAAACAGATTAACAGGAAAAATAGCATAAAAATTTTATTTAGTAATTTTTATGTATACATGGAAGACTTCACAAGAAAATGGAAGACCAAAAGAAACATTTAGGGTCCAAGGAGTATTAAATTGTGAAAACATGACAAGACAAAGTGGTTTGGGCTAGGGCAGTTAATCATGAAAAAAATAACTAAGGAAACTAACTAGTTAGTTTAACAAAGACTGCACTATTTCTCTCAGCCTCATTTTCCTACCTCTGGTGATAATTTTTTTTTCCTCCTGATACAGAGAGGGCACCTTTTTTTTTTTTTTAAGATTTTATTTATTTCTATTTTTAGAGAGGGAAGGGAGGGAGAAAGAGAAAGAGAGAGAAACATCAATGTGCGGTTGCTGGGGGCCATGGCCTACAACCCAGGCTTGTACCCTGACTGGGAATCGGACCTGCGATGCCTGGTTCACAGCCCACGCTCAATCCACTGAGCTACACCAGCCAGGGCGAGAGGACACCTTTTACAGGAAAGTTTTAACTCCTGCTTTCAAGAAGAATAAGGAAGATCAGCAGGCCCTTCTTACATCTGCTGTTCTTCAAATGTCTTTAACTTAAAATAATCAATATGCCAAAGGGGCATGTTTTGGGGTAGCATGTTATAACATCCTACACTGCCTTCACATGCTTGAGGCAGAACCCAGGTCAAAGGCAATAAAATAAGAACTTTTATTACATCTGCCTTACTGATGAGGAAACTGAGGTGTAGAGAGCTTTACTTGCCCCAGGAAACAGATCCAGAATCTGATCCCAACTTCCTTTGGCTTTAGAGCAGTTCTTCACAATAATCAATGACTGCTTCTTTTAGAAGGGGCATGAGGGTCTTCAGAAGATACACACCACATTGCCCACAAGACATCCAGGGTAGTGAAGAAGGGGTGGATTTGAGTAAGGAATGAGCTATCAGAAGACATTCAAAACCCTCTCCACAAATCACTGCACCACAATGGCAGCTGACACGATCCTCGTGGGATCAAAGATCACCACTCCCAAAGATCAGATGACCTTCATCCCCAAAGATGTACAGCTGTTGAATCCTGGAGGGGAGTAGGGAGGCCCAGGAAGAAAAAGCAGGGCTGACTGAGAATGAGCCCACTCCTAGCCCAAGATGGAGAAAAGAATAGTATTTCACATTGGAATAATCATTGCAATACATGAACTTCATTGAGATTTTTTTTCTCAAACCATATTTTGAACTGGTTACAAAAGTAATACTGACTCATTATAATAGAGTTAATAAATATACAAGTAAAAAGAAGAAAATAAGTCACATTATAAAACTACCAAACACAACCACATTTAACAGTCTGATGCAATAATTTGTTTTGTTTTATGCAAATACATGTATTTTAATAGCAAAAACTGACAATATGCTCTTCTTTCCATTGTGAACCTGGTTTTCAGGTAATATTTTGTTCACCTTTTCCCAAAACCTAAGTGTTCCCCTTCAAGTTCCATGAGAGCTCACTTAATGGTTATAGACACTGTACTCTTGTACCCCTTGTGCATTCATTGAAACTTATTCAGTTTCCAATTCTGAGATGTCAAGGTGGTTTCTAGCTTTTTATTACTATAAACAAGGCTTCCAGTGCAAACATATTTGTCCTATCATGATAATTTCCCAAAGATAAATTCCTAGAAGTAACTGCTAGGCCAAATTGCATGCTTATTTTTCTAATTTTTAAGGCTTTCAATGAATACCGCCAAAATAATCTGCACAAACAATGCACTGATATACTCCCACAATGTATGAGAATGCTGTCTTTAAAAACAAGGTACAAAAATCTACTGAATTACTGAATGCAAACAGTTCTGTTAATGAAGTTTAACAATCAAAATGCAACTAGATTAAAGCAAGAATAAGTTTAACCTGTCCTCTCTACATCCATTTCTCCATCCTCCTCCTACCATCATCTTCTCAAGAGGACAGCTTTATAGTTTTACCTTATCTGGGAAGCGCTTTATCTGCACTTCCATTCTAAATAATATCTTTGCTGGATAGGGTAATGTAGGTTGTAAGTCCTAGCTTATCATCACTTTGAAAACTTCTTGCCAGTCTCCTCTAGCCTGCAAAGTTTCTTTTGAGAAATCAGGTGACAGTCTTATGGTAACTCCTTTGTAAGTAACTGTCTGATTTTCTCTTGCTGCTTTTAAGATTCTCTCTTTATTTTTAATCTTTGGCATTTTATGATGTGCTTTGGTATGGTCCTCTTTGCATGTATCTTGTTTGGGACTCTGTGCTTCCTAGACTTATATATCTATTTCTTTCACCAAATTAGGGAAGTTTTCTTTATTTTTTCAAATAAGTTTTCAATTTTTTGCTTTTTCTGTTCTTCTGGCACCCCTATGATTTAGATATTGGTATGTATGAAGATGTCCCAAAGACCATCCTCATTTTTTTATATTATTTTTTTCTTCTTTCTGTTATGATCGAATGCTTTTTTCTTCCTTATGTTCCAAATTATTGACTTGATTCTTGACTTCATCCCCTCCACCCTCATCACCAAGTCATTATTACATGAATATTAAAGGGGATTGTATAAGAAAAAAAAAAGAAGATAAAACTATGAATGTTAAAATGGCAAAAAAAAAATTCACTACTATCAACAACTGAATCTAAAAACCAAACTAAACAAACAAGAACAGGAACAGAGTCATAGATATGGAGATCATTTGGAGGGTTATCAGTTGGGAGGAGGAAGAGGAGAATGGGGAAAAGGTACAGGGATTAAGAAGTACAAATTTGTAAGTACCAAAAAGACAGGGGGATGTTAAGAACAGTATAGGAAATGGAGAAGCCAAAGAATTTATATGCATGACCCATGGACATGAACTAAGGGGGGCATATTGCTGGAGAGAATGGGGATAATGGGTAGAGGGGGACAAAGGAGGAAAAAATAGGACAACTGTAATAACATAATCAACAAAATATATTTTAAAAATAAAAATAAAAGTATTATTTTGATTTAAAAAGACAAGGACAGCCCTAAACTCTATCATTGGTTTATCCAGGAAACAATGGTGCCCACTCCCTACATGCATCCCTGGTTGCTGCTGGCTAGATTTTATCTAACTTTGTAAATTCTTATAATTTTAAAGAAGTGATTGCTTTCTGGGCTGCTGACTCAAGGGAACATTCCTTTGAAGTAAAAAGATCTATTAACATGTAAAACAACAGTACACGGGCAAATCACCTATCAACTCAGATAATCTACCTTTCTGAAAAACTATTTAACACTATATAAAAGTTCACTCCTCAAATCCCAATAGGGTTGACTTATTTAGGTTCTTTTAGTCATAAGAAAGGCTCATTGATCCTGAAAACCTAAAAGCCAGGGATTATAATAAGGAAAGATTGGAAGCTACTGATAAAGTAAGTAGTTATTGGAGTTCATGATCAATTCAGTTCCACTCTGTTGGAGAAAAGCTAATTTATGGCAGAAAAACATGATTAATTTTAGAATAAACAACATTATGACTCAAGTGAGTTATGAGTTACTGGAGAGGGAAAGCACATTTAGTAGAACATGACTTATTCAGATATGTAATTTTTTCCTTAGCTCAGTAAAGTTGTATGGCAAAAATGCCAGAAACAGCTTTGTAATTGGAATATGCGATTTAAAATAAGTAAAGATTACTCCCAGGTAGTTTATTGCTTTAACTACACTGAGGCACAGCCCTGTAGCAGACAGCATAATGACTCTCATTCCATTTTTAGTTTGTGCCAAATATCTTCAGTTAGTTTTGCTTTATTGGCTTCATGCAATTTATTGCAGCACTAGAATGCGATTGTAATGCAACTAGTATTTTAGTTTTATCTTCCACTGGTAATTTTTCTTCTTTATGGTGACTATACTGTCTGCATTAATACAAGCCATGGAAATTATACAGTGTGGAACCTTGTTTTCGGCAGCTCCCTTTCTCATGAGGAGCGGAACCATAAGCACCAAGTCCCACAACACGATGATGGCCAAGTGCGAGCCAGAGGAGAAACAACAACATAAATGACAGCGTTTACAACTCCATAAAGTGATTTATTTGACTAAGAATTACTAGAAAGCCTAATTTTCCCATGACTCAAAAAGGGGTGAAATGTCCTTTAAGATCTTCTATTTCTAAGTAGTCTTCAAATAAATCCCTGGAATGCAAACCCACGATCAAGGTGATAGCGTTTGGGGAAGACCAGAACACTTCAGATATTCTTCAAAAATATATTTATTTAGCCTGGTACATTTATCGATTTGACCAACTTCATAATTCCACTATAATCTGCTAGGGAATTATGTAACTATTCCCAGTTTTCTGAAAGTTAGCTAAACAATGGGCTAGATAGGATTTTACCTAGAGACAGACTGGATCAATGAGATACATTGTTACTAGAA